>JAKTRY010000106.1:0-50592 GCA_030579935.1 Ambrosiozyma cicatricosa | reverse complement strand
CATCAAGATAATCAATATTCTGAGAAATAAAGTGAGATTCAATAATGGCTTCAGCACCACGACGTCCAAATAGAGAAATTAGTCGTTTCTTTAGAACTCAGGAACGGAGACGTCTTCAGATGGCCACGTTCAGCAACCTCTAACCAACCTGGATTCCTGAAAGGACATATCTATATCTACCCCACAATTGTCTTACCTTGAATACAAGAGCCGCATAGCCGTTGAGCCTCACTACCATAGCTAACAAAGTCTAATCTGTAATACTTTCATTCTTTTATTTCAACTTTCCCAGTAGGTTTCTGAAAACAAAATTGGTTTTTTAACTGTGTTTTTATAGTTCTAATTTTCTTCCTTTTTATTTAATGGCAATTATCTGGGCCTAAAGAACCTCATTTATTTAAATTCTACTTTCGTCTAATTTTCTTTAACTTTATTTGTTCTTTGTATAGTTAATTGATTATTAAACCTATGTGAAAAAGAAAATTAATTTTGTTAGAGATTCCAGCTTGTGAAACCGGCAACGTGATTCCTTATTGGTCGATGTCTAAGCTGTTATAACGATGTATTCGTGTAATGTTAACCACAAATTAAAGAGTAAGTTATTAGTTGATTATAAAGAAAGAACATGTATATAAAGGAAAAGGAGGAATGGGAGGAATACCAGGACTATTTATACTTGTCACAAGAGCACTATTGTATCTAATCCATATCATCGTGTCATCAGGTGCTTTTGTGTCATGCCTAATTACGTAATCTAACCACGCTTGTGTCACGTGTCATTGCCACATGACACTCATATAATCATATCCACTCAGATGTGTAACAAATTGAAGTTCTGGTCCCGTAGTTCAGTTGGTAGCACTTCTGCTAGTCGAGTGGTAAACTCCAGAGTACTGACTCGAGTTGAACTCCCAAGCTGCGGGTATTTGCTCGTTTTAAATTATGTTATATACGCAACGTGGCCAGTCTTTGTTGAAGTTCAAAAGACTATATATAAACTACAGTCTCATGACCGATCGGGACTTAATAAAAATGATCAAACGCTGTCTCTGCAAGACATCGGATTCAGCAAAATTTGACACCGGGGTTTTCGAGGCCTTAATCTAAATTGAGAACTTGTTTCCCCTGAAAATAGGTATATTTAATTATTGCTACTTTTCGAAATGCTGTGCAAAAACAGTGATCCTAATTTTTCCACGAAACTTCATATATATAGAAAATAGATTTTTTGTTCTAACATATGTCACAAGATCAAAGGTAGTTTATCTAGTCGTTTTTAAAAAACTGAGGGAAATAAGGTGGAGCAAAACTGTCACGGGATACACGTATACGGGTATGTCTCCGCGGCAGGGGCGTAGGCCCCTAAGAGCTGAACGAATTTCCGATATAATCCATAAGAGCCTAGCAATATGACCTGAAAACCTTTCAGTACACATACTTCTGAGCAAGTGATACACATACATGGGCAACGAATAGCACTGTTGAGCTCATACATACATATCCTTTTTGGAGTTAATGCCGATTGTGTTTTAACCGAGGTTCCCCACTTTATCGTGGTTTCATAGGTTGTGCAACTACTTTTGAAACCTTTTCAACAGAGCATCATTAGATGTCATAACAGAAGATGGCCGGGGTTTGTTATTTGAGTAGTACAAACATTGAAAATTACGAGATGTAAGATGTCATAATTTATAGTTGTGGGTTAGTCCATGATTCACCATCAACAAGACTCTAGTGGCACTATTTTCATGATGCACATAACCAACTCAAATGTTAGGTCACAAAAGTCAGCAACCAATAACCATAACTGATCTAAATGCAATTCACAAGAAATTAATGACCTGATAGCAACATAAACCACACCACTAGGTCAACAGCGGAACTTTGAACCAGCTATTTGAACGAAAACGGTGATTTATTGGAACTTGAAAACAAATGATCATGTAGCAAATTAAAAGAAATAGTTGTTTATTTGACGCTGTGCGAAAATTCTATACATGCATATACACTGAAGTGCGAATAATTTGACAGTATGTCCATGGTTTGGAAATATGAGTTAACTGATGCAGGGAAACCTTGGATGCTGGATTCTTTTTGCAGTTTATGTATCCTGTCGATAAAAACCGATTTGAAGTAAGTTGCATTCATGGAGTCACATGAATGGCCAGATTTATCATTAACCATGGAAAGTACCGAAAAAGCTGATCGAGATATAGTGCAAAAGTAATTAGTCAAGTGGTAATTTCAACTTGAAGAAAAAATAACTTCTTATGTACAGAAGCCCCAGTTTTTAATGATGATACCTTGCATTGTGACATGTCGATTCGTAATGTTTCATTTATTTTTGGTCAGAGAACTAAACATGCGTAGTGGTAAATATATCAGAGTCTAGAAAATTGACAGAATCACCCACGGACAATTCTATTTCATATCAAACTGAAATTTTTAACAACAGTGTAATCCTGAAATGTGAAACCCATATTCAAACAACAAAACCAAGACGCATCACTCCACCATGAGTTGATGCAAGTGCATACCGAAAATCAATTAGCATTCCATCAGTGTTATTTTGAAAACACAACAATTACAAAGCCCGGCTGACATGAATCACACCCGAGAATAGAGATGAGGTTCAACACATCAAAATCTAGCCATAGAAGTAAGGAAACAGTTCATGAATAATAACGTGTTGGAGTAAATTGGTAACATTTGATGCAGAAGGCGATAAAAAGTACTTTGATAAAACAAGAAACCAAATTGAATGATATTCGATATCCAACAAGATTAGCAATCACCGAAACTCCAAATTGTATGTTTGGCTTTCATTTCCTAATTCATCATTTCAATTCTTGACGCAGCCGAGAACCCGGGTTCATTAAATATCAAAACTGAAGTCCATTAGGAAGTTTATTTCAGTAATCAGTTCCACAACGCAGTAAATTTTCATCAGCGGTATCTTTATGAAACGATAATGCATGTATTCCAGAATCAAGGCCGAAAATTGTACAGACAAAAACAACGCATATAAAGGTAATCATCAAAAGTTTATCGGGAATGTCCGAATGTAATCATGTAATCATATAATCAAATCGAAACCTAAAAGTCACACATTAGTTGATAGGGCACAGTAAAAATTCCATTTGTGTCATTTTATATCTTGCTTGAATGAACCGAATTGAAAAATTTTTCATCTGACTGCAAGCTAAATGTTCGCACAACAGATATAAACAAGCCATGCTATATCATATATCCATCATGCAGTAATTGTTTTCTTTCTTCTGAAATGTTTCATTGGTCATGTATCTGATTGCTGTTGTTTATCAATTGATGACATGAAAGCTCATTTTTGTTTTGCAGCTGTAGCTGTAGTGTATTTTGGATTCCAAATTAAAAATTGAAAGCGTCGGCATTAGACAAATCAGTTGCTTGATCGGATGGTGGGACTTCTGATGACTTAACAAATGGTTTTGAAAACCCTATTGATTGCATTTTGTGGTTGTTTGAACTAGTTCTTTTTTCTCAGTTTGCGTTGAAATGACATCATCTTGGTATTTTTGGCCCAGTTAAGATTTGACAACGGGTGCATCGAACATAAACCAAGGTCTATCGGATAGTGGAAACTCTGGTAATTCAACAGATGGTTTCAAAACCAGGGTTACATTTCAACTTGATGAATTGTGGTTTTTTGAAAATGGAGTGCCGTTTGGAATCTTGATCCGTTTGTTTTTTTGCTCAGTTGAAATTGAATTGCATTTAATAAACCAATCAATTAGTGAGAAAGTAAAATCTTTAAGGATTGAGCATATTGTTTTAAAATCACTGCCGAATGTTAATTTGAAGAATTGTAGTTGTTTTGTGTTCGTTTTCTCTGGGAGTTTTGCATCAAGAATTCGTTTGTATATCAGTCTGTGATAGGCAGTAATTTCAATTTCACTCTTTTTTCTTTGATGGTCCTGCTGATTCAATTCAACTGTAGTGTATTGATTATGCTTATGGTGTCGAAGAAATTTGAAAATTGTTTGACGTTGTGATTTGATCTTGTTGTTTAAAGTATCTCAGTTTTCAATGGATTTTATAGTAGAATCAAATTCAAACCTTTCCAGTTGGAATCCTCCGGCCTGCAGTAATTTCTTTCCCAATTGAAATTGAACATCACTAGTATCAATATATTCTTTGACTGTCAATGTTTAATCAGCCGATAATCAGAACTTAAATATCAGGGAAATCAAACAACAGATCTTTGAAATAGGTCTCCATTTCCGCCATGTTCATTAGAATTTCTGAATCTCTTTTTTCTGAATTTCAGTTTGGATTGTTCAAGTCATTAACTGTTAAACTTGAAGTGACTATGACCTGGTGGACCATGGTTCCATTGTGTTGGTGTTGAAAAATGATACTGTTGTTTATCAACAATGTGCTGCTTGTGTTGTTTGTGTTATTGTCGTTATTTGTAGCTCATAGCTCAAGATGATCAAGTGTCAATTTGTATAGTTTGAAGGTTCTGAAAATGAGGTTTTCTATTTCTGCTTGTTAGTGTAGATTGTAACTTGTTTCTTCTGGTGTCAAATGTTAGCTCAGACTTAGTTCAGTGGTTAGTGGTCAATAATTCTGGTTTTGTTCGAAGTCTGGGTTGTCGTACGAGTTGACCAATCATTTCACGGACATTGTGAATTTGACTTGTCACATTTCTGAAAAAGCCACAAAAACCATTTCTTTATAATTGACAACTCATATACAGACTAGTAATATATTCATAAGAAATAAACAAAGAAGGGCTAAAGTTACAGTCAGGATTCAGGATTATTGTATCAATTGCTCAGGTATAAGATGTAGTCCCATAGTCAAGATCATAGCCACCATAAATCAGAGAAGAAAAAATATACACAGCTCATGTTTTAAACCATAAGGGTAATGGAAAATACAATAGTTGAAATTTCAGAATTGACCAGAGAGAATAAACAAATCTAAAACAAGATATTAAACTTAAAAAGAAAGAAAAGAAGGTAAAAAGCTTTAAGATTTAAAATCATTTGGTTTTCCAAGCAGCTTTTTCTTTAGGAGACAACAGATTCCATTCACCAGCAAATTTTTTCAAGTAGTCATTACATTCAGATCTGCTAGAAATACCAGAGACTGCGGAGTAACGATCTTTCACGAACTTGATGTAACCGGATGGTTCACGCTTGTACTTTTGCTTCCAGGCATCATCTTTAAGATGCTTTGCTTCCAATAACACACGGGCTTTTTGCTGGAATGGAACTTTCTCCGACTCGGTCATGGTTTTCCATTCAGCAGCTGCGTTCTTGGACACATCGATGAACTTTTCGGAAGGTAGAGCCTTGGTTTGGAAGTAATCTTGAATGAAAAGAGCATAAGCATTTGGGACTTTCTTTGGCTTCTCAGAAATCTTTTTCTGTCTAACAGATGGTTCCTTTGGTTTCTTTTCCTTCTTAGCAGCTGGCTTCTTCTTTTTGGCAGCAGTCTTCTTAGCACCCGCCTTCTTGGTGGTCTTCTTTGTAGCTGTCTTCTTTTTTGTAGTTGTTTTCTTCTTAGTGGCTGTCTTCTGCTTGATGGCAGCTGGCTTTGCTGAAGCTTCTTTGAGAAGGGAAGAAGATGAGAATGGACGTATTAAACTGGCGGCATTGAAGTAGTTTGGGAAAACAACCTTTCTTAAAGGCGAGGAGGTGCTTGTTCTTGTTGAACACAAGAGTCTTGTTGATGGGAGCCTTCTGAAATTGATGGAGGCTTGTTTTAAAGTGAAAGACAACATTTTGACAGATCAATTGAAGGTGGAAACGACTGTGTGAGGTATTAATGGTGTTATGACCTCTAGAAGTTTTGTGTCATGAGACTGTTTGTTTGTTGTTGTTTGGGCCATTCCATCGGTTTTGTCTGTGGCTTGTCGCACTGAAATTTGAATTACTCCAAATTGTACAGCCACATAACTCCACACTTCACAGCACAGCCACACTTCTCACGAACCGCCACAGGTCATAACACACTTCTCTCAAAGTGAGTATTAAGTAATCATCTATCAAACTCAAAACATGAGATTCTGATTCTGTTATCAGATTATGATATGATTCATCCCCACAACTGACAACTGTGAACACCCCTTTTCCCTAAGATATCCACACTCAAACACCACAAATCCACACAACAATGTCTTTAGTGAAATACACAACTTCCACATCATTACTGAAATCTTTGTTGCCTGTCACTGCAACAATTTACAGACACTCAAGACTCCTGTCCTCAAACAAGATCCTCTCAGTCGCCACCAAGAGATATGCATCCACAATAACTACACCAAACGACCCTAAACTTGTCAACTTATTATCCAGGCTAGAGAAATTTGACAAAGAATCAGGCATCTTCCATCAACTAGATGATCTTTATTTACTCACACAAAGAAAAGGGTTCTTTAATTTGAACTCCAACAATTTGGAGTTCTTATCTAACTCAGCCAAAATCAACGTTAATTACACAAACTTGTACAACTTCAACAATTTGAACCAATTAGTGTCAAACCAATATTCCAATATGCTGTTACTCCCACCTTCTTCATCATCTGCTATGCCTTCATTTGGTGCATTGAATGACCCGCTCGGTTCTAATATTCCGGGGTTGACCTCATTTAATGACAACGCTTTCGCTAATGGTCTTCAACTCAGTAGAAATACTCCCGTTGATAAGTACCTCAAATTGTTAAACAATTTGGCTAAGAATGATGTTGAATTGAAGTCAAATATTGATAAAGTGTTGAAGAGTTTCGATAAGGAAGATGATTTCTTCTTTAATTATGTGTTACAATTCTGGATTAACGGAAAAAACTTCAATAAGTCGAAAGTGAAGAAACATCAAGATGAGATTAATGCTCATAATCAGAATAACCTCGGCATATAGATTTGCTTGTGACTATTCGTTTTGGGTGCTCTTTTCTTTTTCACTTTTTTGAATTCATTTCTTTTTGGTTATTGATTAACTGGTAAGAATATAGGAAAGATTTGCATTTTCTTTTATTTATTTTTGGCATAAATACTATACTATTACCACATCTTTTTTTTGTTTTGTTCTGCAGATTGCATTAGGTTCCGTTTTATGATATATTTTTTGATTTGTATTTTGTATCTCGTTTTTTTTCTGATTCTTCTTGGGTGTAGTAATGACTTTTACTACTAGCACGAATTTACTTCCACGTTTTTAATGTACAGTGATATAACATTTTTAAACACAGTTTATATATACATGAAACAACCAAGATTATAATGACTTGTAACTCATGACTTAAGTCCGCTATTTAATATCCAACATGAATAAATCATCATCATCAGCAACATTACCATCTAAACCCTTCCGTTGTTGTTCCTGTTGCTGTTCTTGCAATCTTTCATAATTCACATCCCAAATAGTCTTCACACCAACATCATGCAAATGATCCCACCACAACAACTCAGCAGGATCAAGATCAGGCTCACACCAAACGAACCCTTCACCAGAAGAGTACCAATACTGTCTCAACATCACTTCTTGTTCCGGCTCATTCACCTCATACCCCAACTTCTTAACTCTTTCGACAATCTCTCTCGTAGCAAAACCTTCCTCACCATTGATCTCCGCATCAGCCAACACAACTTTCGAACACATCTTCAACTCATTCAACTTAATGTACCAATTATGAGGCAATGTGTTCTTAGCATACATCAAATTACCATTCTCTAGACCTTTTGATGAAAACGCTAAACTTGCCAAAAATCCACAGTTCACCAAGTACGACACAATCGCTGCATAGATCCCGTAGACCCCGTAGTCTCCATAATGCATGATCTCAGGATATCTGAAACTCAACCAGGCATGGATCATAGCCAGCATACCGGTGGTTCCTCCCATTGAGTACCCGAACAATTTCCACATCTTGCTGATTTGCTTGTCTTGATAGCGGGCCGTGGAGGCAGTGAACTCAATTAGGTCCATTGCTTTATGGAATTGTCCGTCCCATATGAGTCGTTTGAATGGGATGTTGAGTGTCTCGTATGGGATGATATCAGTACCGTTTCTGAAATGGAAGGTGGTTATTATTAAGTTGATGAAATCAACGTTCAGTCGTTGTTGTAAGTTTTCATTAGAAAATTTGAAAAGTTCTTGAACTTTTGTTTGGTCGAGTTTTAATGTTTCTTTGTTTAGTAGTTCGGTTAATAATGTTGTGGTTTGTTTTACTAGGTCTGATTCGGGTTCGGTTTCATCTGTGTGGGAGTCTTTTAGTGTGTCTTGGAATTGTTTCACGGTTTTGATGTGACTTATGATTCGAGATTCTGGGACGTCGGTGTTGGATAAGTCTTTTTGAACGATGGTTTCTAGTGATTGGTATCTTTGATGGAATAGATCTGTAGACGTTTTCAGCGTTGATTGGAGTCTGATGAATGTGGATGTGACTTTTAATGGAGACACAAATCTAATTTTTGTTAGTGACCTTATTGCTTGCGAACTTCTCAGCATCCTGAATGAATGTAGTAACAACTCTGATGAGTTTCTTGATATGATTCTTTGTTATTTGACGATGACATTTCATTCACTTTTGATCATGGTTGGGTGGAAATCCACGATAAAGTGGAGAAGGAAGATCAGTGTGGTGCACAGGTGTCGTTGATAGTGCAAAGCTTGCACCGCCTCGATTAACTTTTTTTTCAGATTTTTTTTTTAAAAAAAATAAAAACCCTCTGATTCATGGAGATGGGATTCAGCATGAAAAAAACAACTTTCAACGTTTAATTATCAAACAGCATTTGGTTCATTCAGGAACTTCAACAGAAAATTACATATCCAGTCAACAATCTCTGATACTATATAAAACAACCAATCAAAATGGCTGCCCCAACTGCTATCAGAAAACCACAACCAACCACAACCCAGATCCCACAAACAACACCAGCACAAGATCAAGATGAAGTGCTAATCGATACAGCCATGGATGAAGATCCTAAAGAAGACGAAGAAGCTACAACGGGAGACATATCACAACAACCAAAACCTCATGCTGGTGTGGTGCTTGATGAATCAGGAAAGCCAAGATTTCAATCACAAGCAGCATCAGGAATGAAAGTGAAGAAAGAATCACGTAAAGTTAGCATACCACCACATAGAATGACACCATTGAAAAACGCATGGCCTAAGATTTATCCACCTTTGGTTGACCATTTGAAATTACAAGTGAGAATGAACCTAAGGACTAAAAACGTTGAGTTGAGAACGTGCCAGAAGACTGTGGATGAAGGTGCTCTTCAGAAAGGTGCTGATTTCATTAAGGCTTTTTCATTGGGTTTTGATATCGATGATGCTATTGCTTTGTTGAGATTGGATGATTTGTATATTGAGTCCTTTGAAGTGAAGGATGTTAAGACTTTGCAAGGTGACCATTTGTCTAGAGCTATTGGTAGAATTGCTGGTAAGGACGGTAAGACTAAATTTGCTATCGAAAATGCAACAAGAACAAGAATAGTGTTGGCTGATTCCAAGATTCATATTCTTGGCGGGTTCTCTCATATTAGAATGGCCAGAGAAGCTGTGATGAGTTTGATTTTGGGTAGTCCTCCAGGTAAGGTTTATGGTAATTTGAGAACTGTTGCCTCTAGATTAAAAGAGAGATATTAGATAGTTTTGGTGTTTTCGTTAATCTTCTGCAGTGTTAATTTTTTAATGTACTTTCGCATATACATTTTGAATAAATCCGATGTTCAATTAGTTAATAAAATATTGGTAACAATTTGATTAAAAAATGCTGAGATAAATGATTTTATAAAATTTGTAGTATAGGAGGTGAAAATAATAGAAAACAAGAAAGCAAATAATAGGAAATAAGCAAAAAGTGAAATAAGAAGTGAAAATTATAAATGCCAATGACGGGTATGTAAAAACAAAAACGAAACAGAGCAACATAAAAGAAAACTGTTTTAAAGAGAACAGTTCAAAATAAAACAAAATGTAACAACAAAGCAAAGAATGTGGAGAAAGAAAACAAACATTTAACCATCTAGTAATTCATCAGTGACATCCTTCAATAGTCTGAATTGATAAGCATCAGACACATTAATGTAAACCTTCAATCTCTTGAAAATATCTTTCTTGGAAATGGTACTGACCCAACTTCCGGAACAGTTACAGTGAGCTGAAAGTTCACTCTCTCTGATTCTTGAACATTTGCTACACTTGAAATCTTGTGTCAAGAATTTAGCCATCAACTTGGTAAATTGGAAAATCAATTTCTCCTCAATGATCAACTTGTTAAATGGTTTGTCACAAGCTTCACAGTTCCAAATTTGTGCCTCATCATCTCTGCAAATGTCAATGTCCCTGGTATGGTTACAGTAATCACAAGCCCATTGTGGTAAGATCAAGGATGTAGATGGGTTCTTGAACTGTCCTTCGTCACTGAATTCTTTAACATCAAATAAGTTTAACAACTCCTTACGAAGCATTCTGATTTCCAAATATCTTCTTCTTGATAAACTCAAGATATGACAAATGCACTTAACTAATTCCAGAGTTGGATTGGTCAAGTTCAAATGAGAACCAGCTAATAGAGGGAACTTGAAATCTTCAGCCATCACAGGGTCCAAAATGGTTTCATTTTGCTTGGAGATCAAAGCTTTAACTCTCTTCAACAATGGTGATCTAAAGTATTCAGACACACCCTCGCTGGAATCTTCTTCAACATCACCATTCTTGTTGTTCAATGCAAATCTATTGATCTTTAAAATTTGTGTGATTTGAGTTCTTCTTGGAGTAGCCTGTGGACCTTGCGAACTTTTCGCATCAGCTTGTCTATGCTTAATGAATGCATCCAGAATGAAAAGAACCCAGTCTTCAAATTCATCTTGAAGAGCAGGAGGCAAGAAATTCTTGATTTGCCATTTAGAAACAAACTCCAACTCTTGTTGCTCATTACCTTTCTCTTCAATCTCAGAACAGTAACTTCCTGCATAATTGTACTGATCCATCCAAACAAGCAAATCCCAATATCTCACAACACCTAATTCCAAGAAATTGAACAAAGGCTTGGCTCTAATGGAAGAAATAGCATATTGACCGTAGGCATAAGAATTCTCAACTTGAGTTTTGCTGGTTCTGATAATGATTTTGTTTCTGTCAGCAAATACAATAGTTGAACCCAAACCTTTGAACTCACCCAACACCTGAGCTAAACTCTTCTTAGTCAAATTGTGAACATGATAATGCAAAGATGAATCATAAAGGTAAGAAGATGGGTTACGGTACCATGAAATAAACCCATGAATCATAGAATCAGCATTGGCATCATCCTTAATGGCGTCATCCCACCAACTTTTAACCATGTTTCTTAAAGCAGACAAAGCAGGTCCAGAAAATGAGTTTTCAGCAAAGGTACCACTTTTAAGTTCCGAGTCACCACCTTCGTTAAGATCATCGTAGACACCTTCGGCTTCATTGATCAAAGTTGATGTCAAAATGGTGTTTATTATCAAATTCTTAACTTCAAGTTCAATACACACACTTTCATAAATTTCTGGTCTGTTGACAACAGGGAACTTGAACGATTCTTCAGTACTTAGAGTCATCTTATCCTTCTCAGCACCACCATAATCTGGGTTTGTACTCGGTGACCACCATAACACAATGTTGGATTCAATTAACTTTCTTGCGTATTCAATATCAATTAAGTAGGCAATGTTATCAACCTTCAAGTTACAAAGTGGGATGTTTGCATATTTGGACAATGCAATCATCTTGGTGATCCAGCCAGCCAAAGACAAGTAGTGGTTCATAATTCTTTTGATTAACAAGGAGTGCCATGATAAAGCATTCATTTGAATTTCATTAACCTTCATTTTTAAATTTGGTAAATTGGAAGAGGCTCTCAAAATTTGGGACAACTTCTCAGAAATTGGCGACTGAATCACAAACAATGGTTTAGAGGCACTTTGTTCGGAAATGGAACCAATCTTGGAGTTCAATTTTTTGTAAATCCTGGAAACCTCAGTGTAGTAATGTGAATCAAATGTAACATCTTCCTTGTAATCAATGGTGCTGTAGTATTTGGAAAATGAAGCTTTCTTGTTGTTAAACATATCTTTGTAAAATGATTGGAAATTAGATGGCAACTGCTGGGCATTTGCAGATGGCTTCAAAATGTAAGATGTAGCTGATGATGCAGATGGGTCAAACAGGGTAAAAATCTCGTAATTATTGGAGACAATATGAAGCAAGTAAAGAATACCCATTGAAAAACGTTGCAAGTAGTTTTCAGCAGGCAAAGCCTTCAAGTTCTTTTGCTCAAAACCTTTCTCCAAAGATTGTGCAAGAGCACCAAGCTTATCCTCGTTGTACTTCATACAAGTACCAATTTCCATAATAGCTCTTTCAGTTGCATCAATGCTCGATTCATAGATACCAGAAACTGAAGTGTCATTCAAAACACTATCAACCTTTTTGATCTGCTCATTGTATATCGTCTCTGGCATAATCATCTTGAACAAATTCATAGAGGATTGTCCATTTGGTAGAGTTTCAACAGCTTTTGTGACTTCGCAATAAGGAATAACGTCTTGTGGAAATGTACCAGACTTGAAATTGATGAAAATCTTCTTTGGCACCTTGATTGTGATAGTTTGGATCTTGCCATTAATCAAAGCAAAAGCTTTCAATGAACCAGGGTGTAATGAATCAGCACTGTATTGAACAATTTGCCACTGAGATGAAGTGAAACTTTCAGCTTGTTTTCTGATGATGTTACCCATTGCTGAATTGTCTTTCTTGAAGCTCGTACCGAACAACTTATCTCTTCTTTGTTTCTCCTTGGCTTGAATTCTCCATTTCAACTTCTGATATCTCAAGAATCCAACATAATCAACTAGTGGATCAGGCATAGGCTGGTTTAATAAACGTTGCGCTTCTTCTTCTGAAGTTTGTTTCTCCGCTAGCTTTCTCTTTCTTGCAGTTACTTTACTAACTTTAGGACCACTTCCAAGGGCAACAACACCATTACCGAAGTCTTCAATATCTTGCACATTTGTAACATCAGCCATAACTGGTTTGGAACCTTTAGGAGCCGTCTTGAAAAATTTAGTCAACGAAGTTTGTTTCATCTTATCATTTCTGATATCAATCTTTCTTTGTAACCAATCTGGGTGGGCAACTCTTGGAACTGGATTGTCAACATCTTGTAAAGCGGCTGGAATGGTGATGATTTTTTGAACAACAGAAGCCAATCTTTCTCTATAGTAGTCCCAATCAATGATGGATCTGGGGTCGAAGTCTTCTAATGATGGATCAGCTAACCATCTTCTTAAGTATTTGGATTTAACTGCAATATTAGAGGAGAAAATAGCAGTTGGGATGGCTCTTTCTGTGACTGGTGCATTCAAAGGTCTATCAGCAATAATGTACTTACAAGCCAACCCTTTATCTTTAACCATTTCTTCACCTAAAAATTCACCCAATCTCTTAGCAGTTGTAATGGAAGTGGATTTTTGATTACCGTACTCTTCCAAACTCTTGGACATACTTCTATTCTCACAAATCAACTCAATTAAATCTTCGTCCTCTAACATCTTACCACGAGTATCCAACACATCTAACCATCTATTGGCAACATTGGCCACAGATTGATAACAACCTTCCAATGTGTCACCGTCCAAAAACAACTTGAAAATATCAGATTGGAAATTCTTGATAAGTTGTAATTCACCTCTTCTCTTCAATTCGAAACCTTTCAATTCAGCTAACGATCCATCAAAATTGAAAACAGCATATCTTTTCTTTAAACCTTTACCTTCCTCTTTAGAAGTTGGCAAAATCATGGCTTTATAAGGACCATCAACTTCAAAGAAAATCGTGTTATCCGAATGTGTCTCATATTTCAACTTGATTGAATCAACCAAAGTTTGATATTGATGATTTGTAAACTTCTGATGCACTTTGTAATTCAACATGGAACAAGGATATGACATGAACACTTTCTTACCATTCTTCAACTTGAAGTTAAAATTTTCTGGGAAACTTTTAGGCAAAATACACCAAATACCATCCGTATCCAACTCCAATGGTCTACCTAATCTTTCAACCAATGCTCTAGCCATTTGAATGATAGTAGCACCTGTCAAACATGTGATACCGGCCATTTCCATGGAGTACCATCTGGAACCTTTTCTCATCACGTAACCATAAAAGGAGTTCAAAATAACCTTGTGGGCCAATTGTAAGGAATCATACAACACCACCATCTTCTTGGCTTCATCCAAGGCATGCTTATCATCTTTTGGAATAGCAGCAGCTTTACCTTTCCAAACTTTGGCTAATCCTTTGAACTCATAACGTCTATCTCTGAAATCCCTAACGGTGTTAACATAAAATGGGTTCTCTCTTTGACAAATGATAGCTTCTCTTTCAGCGGTTTCGGATTGCTTAATTCTATGGTACACTTTTCTGGAATAGTCAGAGATTCTCTTCTTTATATGACTTGCTTGTTCAGCTTCACTTAAGTCATCAAATGTTCTTCTTGGCAATCCTGCTCTTCTTGGTGGGAAAGATTCACTCTGGGCTGCGTTTTTGATCATGTGGTATTCGTTCATTTCAGCAGGATAGTATTCACCTCTCCAAGCCCAAGTCAATCTTCTGTCACATGTCTTACCCGGTCTATTGAAATCACAAGCGGCACAATCTTTTTCAGATTTCATGGAATCAGGTTGTAATCTGTTACTTGTCATGATGTTAGGGTACATGGATGCCACATCGACGTGATAAATCAATGGCGTTTCACTTCTTCTTGGATTGGCTTTTAATTCCAACAACTCTTGTTCCACTTGTTCGTAAATCTCATTAAAGTTAGTGACATCATCCAATGATTTCTTACCTTCCACAGTGATGGCAAACTTCAAAGCATCAGTTAAATCTGCCAATACTTCATCAATTGCAGTTGGATCAATGACGAAATCACTGTTCAAATCAGCTCTAAACACACCAGCTTCTAACGATTCAACGTGGCCGCCGACATAAGTTTCGGATTCTAGTAAATGCCCATTGTAAAATCTTTCCAATGGATCAGTGTGTTTGTTAGGAAGCAAAATTCCACCTTCGTAAGCTTGAACCATCAACAACATCTCACATAACGTACCTGTACCTTTTCGAAGCACTTCATCTGGATTCAATGGAATAATGGTACACAACGAGAAAATGAAAGGATGAACGTACTTGTAATACAAGTAGTATGTGGCAACGGCATCAGAAACAGAATACTCAGACAAAAGTTGAGGTTTCTCATAAGCATACGGTGTCATCAATTCAGGATCTAATTCAGTTGGATTGTAACCCAACTTGGCTGTAGTAACAGCTTTCAAACCTTGGGAACCTTGAGGCAGATACGAATCTCTCTTGACCCATCTGAAACAATCCATATGAACACAATAATTTGACTTATACTCACCTTCCATATCTTTAGCAAACCCAATCTCTTTAAACATATCCAAATCATGATAAGCAGCACGGGCCTCAACGAAAGGCCAATCGAAAAAATCACCATTGAAAGTGGCTATCACCGTAGGCTTCACGTCTCTCACATGTTCAAAGAATCTTTCTAACAATGCTTTTTCATCAGCTTCATTGAAGATAGTGAATTCTCCAGGGTATTCAGGTTTCGGCGTATATTCGAAATCGTTGATATCTTCACTGATGATCTCTCTGTTGGTGATCAAATAACCATCTCCATCAATCATATACGAAATCATCATCACTTGATCCACCGTGCTGTCTGGGAACTTCAATGGTGCTTTTGTTGTCTCGATATCAAACGCTAAGACCACAGGGTCAGCAAATGCAATTTTGGATTTGTCTTCTATTAATACGGGACCAGTTTCTTTGGCTTCAACAGTGTACCATTTACCGACTCTGATGTTTTTGTCGATGGACACACGAACATGGTATGGAACATCGTATTCTCTTATGTCTTCGATTAGTTCTGAAGCATCACCGTATTTTGGAACTTGGTCTTCATCATTGTCACTTAGCATTTCTGCGTCTTCGTCATTATTGTTGATGTATATCTTGTAGTTTAAGTCCACGTTGGCATAGATATCTTTTGATTCTTTCAATATTTTGTTTCTGGCGATGATTGGATTCAGGATTCTTCTGCCATCTAATAAGTCTGTAACGTTATGGAAATCCAATTTTAAAAGCGTTCTTTTCAAACCAATTAAATGATTAGGCATATCTAAATCTTCTTTTTCGACTCGTCCTAATTTTTTCAAGACACCCTGTAATGATTTTCTTAACCATTCTTCAACATCAGTCTCTGCACCACTTCGACAGATAAGTAAAAAGTAAGGATCATATTGAACTGCGACTTTGAAAGAACCACCTTCTTCATCCAAGAAATAGTAGTCTACTCCTGAAACACCAGCGATGACATCAGCAGATGGAAGAGTAGTTGGATGCATGTTGACCAACCAACCTGTTCTCTTGGGACCAGATTCGAAACGGTCAAACCCGAACACAGAATCAATGGTATCTATTTCTTTAACTTGCTCTAGTTTGTTCTTGGTTGAGTTGTTATAAGCATCTCGTTGTTGCTGTTGTTTGGCTTCTTTTGAAAAAACATTGTAATTCTGCTGCTGCTGTTTGTTATTGCTATTATCAGTTTTGTTTTTCACAAATCTTGCTGAGGTGGAGCCTTTGAAACCTCCTCTGGAAGACATTATGGTGATTTGAGTATGATTGTGGTTGTGGTATGTAGTGTAGTTTCTGACTTAATACTCTCTTGAACACGAAAAGCTAGTTTGATTTCTGACATCTGCAAGGCTCTTCCAAAAAACCCATCTAGGCGTACGCGTCTTTTGCAAAAACCCTCCAACTTGCAAATTGAAACGCGAGAATCTGACACACAGTAAAATTGACCTATCGACCCGTCGATTTCAAAAATTAATAGGTACGAGTTGTCCTCTTCGCTAATCAGTTAACTACGTGTGGTCTTTCTTGATATTCACCTGAATTCCAGCTACTTTCGAAGTTTGAACCCGTCTTAACCCACAACAGTATAGCTTCCATACATTCAACTAAGTTCTGATCAACTACACAGTCACTAATAACAACACCACCGTAATGTATAACCCATACGCCCAAGGCCAAAACGGTTATGGTGAAGCAACCCAGCCTGATCCACAACCGACACAACAACCACAATCACACAACAAGTACCAACCTCAACCATTCTCAAGTTCGACACAATTCTATCAATCACCATCTCAACGGACAGCTCATATTCAGCATCAACCGTTTCAATCAGCTGGTGTTGGAGCCGGAGCTGGATTTGGAGGTCAAACTCCAAACTATCAAAACCAACAACAACAACAGCCACATTTACAGCAAGCTGGCGCTGGTAACGTACCAAGTACAGGAGCAGGTGTTAGTGGTGGAATGGGACTTGCAGCAGGTAATACCTCTGGTGCAGGAACAGGAAATCCAAACATGAACTTCAACACTTTTTTCAATGATCCAGCAGCACAAATGGGACTTCATTTTTCACAATCTGCATTCAATGCGTCACAACAATACATGCAAAACAATTTTGGCCAATACGTAGGTAACAGTTCAGATATCAAGTATTATTTCAAAGTTTCCAATTCTTACGTGATGAAGAAATTGTTTCTGATTTTGTTCCCATATAGAAACAAAACATGGACAAGACAGTTTAGAACAAGTACCGAGGTGGGTGCCAATGGTGCTGCTCAAGCCACTGAGATATACGCCACTCCCATTGAAGACGTGAATGCACCTGATTTGTATATCCCTTTGATGGCATTCATGTCCTACATTATCTTCTGGGCTTTGTTGTCTGGTTTCGAGGGTGATTTCCATCCTCAACTGTTGGGTTATGCTACATCTAAGACATTTGCTTTTTACTTTTTGGATGTGCTGTTGTTAAAGACTTTCTTCTATTTGCTGAGTATTCCAAGCAAAAACAGCAAGATATGGGATCTGGTCAGTTATAGTGGTTACAAGTTCGTTAGTGTTTTCGTGCTGATGATGATTAAGTATTTCACTAACAATTCTTATTTTTTCAGTTATGGTGGCTTGTTGGTGATTGTGTTCTCATTGGGATTCTTTATGATGAGATCTCTGAGATACGTTGTGCTTCCTAGTGGTTTGGAAGCTGGTAATTTGTCTGCTGGTACTAAGAGAGCTAGAACTCAATATTTGTTTGCTTACTCTTTCTTGATTCAAACTGTTATGGTTTGGTTGATGGCTTAATTGGATTGAATATCTCTTTCAATTGTTGTTTTAATTAAGTTATTACCTGCTGCTCCATCTGTTCATCATTGTTTACTATCACCATCCATCAACAATTGACATTTCCTCAATCCATCCAACTGTCATCAACATGAACCCATCAATGGTCCTTTTACAATTCATACCCGTTTTCCCTTCACCCAATTTTCAAACTCCATCAATTGATCATCGTGGCATACCATTGGCCCACCGGTCTAACTTTTTTGTGTTACCCATATCACCTGTGTGATTTTATATAGCACGTGTAAATTTAACCTGTTTTTTTTCTGTTTCTTACGAATTGCAATATTGCGTAGGCGTGTACCCCCAGCGTTTACATTGCATTGGGCATGCCAATTCAGGGTTACCCTACCTGACTAGTAACTAGAATGCGCATAAAATTTTTCAGCGTAGACATGTGCCTGATAATTTTTGGATCGAAGAGCTGGCCTGAAAGCTACGGGGAGAGTGAGGGCCTGGGGCTGACTGCTGCCCGGTGGGAGATGCCTAAACTAGTATGGAAGTCTCTGATAGAGGCCAGCAGCTAGTGCAGCGTGCGGTCAGCCCGCCGCGCACTCCTGCCAGATCTAATCTCCTCCAGAGTCCACGCCAGCTGGAGTCCTCAATGTTAAAATTTTTTTCGATGAACAGCTTCTCTGAGACCGAGAGACTGAGACCAACACTCACCACCCAACTTCTGCTCTTAAAAATTTCAACTCTTTGGCACTCACTTTTTTTTTTCTATCTCCCTGCAATAAGTCTTGTTGGACCAGCCAAACCAATACAGTATTAAAAATATATCAAAATGGGTATGTTCCATCTACTTCAATCATTGCCAGCATGCCCTCAATTCTTTCAAGTCCATCTTTCAATGTATTGTTCCAACTCAATTCAGCCCAATCTGCTTGTTGAAAAAAAAGTCAGACAATCAGAAAATTTTTTTTGCTTGAGAAACTCAATTAATTGGAAATGAACAGCTAGCCATTACGAAATTTTGCCCTTGGTGATTCAACGTCTTTGGTGATTGAGTGTATAAGGTCAATCATATACGGTTGTGTCATGATTTAGCCAAATCTGAAATTTTTTTTTGGAAAATCAATCACCTGCCTGCTTGAGAATGGGTGGTGTAGAATATATGGGAATCGAATGGGAGGCTAAAGTTTCTCTGGGCAAGGGAATGATATACAAAACAAGACCCAATCAATCTATGGTTACTAACATTTTTCAATCTTCATTGTATTTATAATAGTTAATTTCACTGTTGAACAAATCAGAGCTTTGATGGACAAGGTTACTAACGTCCGTAACATGTCCGTCATTGCCCACGTCGATCATGGTAAATCCACCTTGACCGATTCCTTGGTTCAAAGAGCTGGTATTATTTCAGCTGCCAAGGCTGGTGAAGCTAGATTCACTGATACCAGAAAGGATGAACAAGAAAGAGGTATTACCATTAAGTCTACCGCTATTTCTTTGTACGCTGAAATGACTGATGAAGATGTTAAGGAAATCAAGCAAAAGACTGAAGGTAACTCTTTCTTGATTAACTTGATTGATTCCCCGGGTCACGTTGATTTCTCTTCTGAAGTCACTGCTGCTTTGAGAGTTACCGATGGTGCTTTGGTTGTCGTTGACTGTGTTGAAGGTGTCTGTGTCCAAACCGAAACCGTCTTGAGACAATCCTTGGGTGAAAGAATTAAGCCAGTTGTTATCATTAACAAGGTTGATAGAGCTATGTTGGAATTGCAAGTTACCAAAGAAGATTTGTACCAATCTTTTGCTAGAACTGTTGAGTCCGTTAACGTTATTATCGCTACTTATGTTGATGCTTCTTTGGGTGATGTCCAAGTTTACCCAGACAGAGGTACGGTTGCTTTCGGTTCCGGTTTGCACGGTTGGGCTTTCACTGTCAGACAATTCGCCACCAGATACTCCAAGAAGTTCGGTGTTGACAGACAAAAGATGATGCAAAGATTGTGGGGTGACTCCTACTTTAACCCAAAGACAAAGAAGTGGACTTCCAAGGACACTGATGCTAAGGGTAAGCCATTAGAAAGAGCTTTCAACATGTTTGTTTTGGACCCAATTTTCAGATTGTTTGCTGCCATTATGAACTTCAAGAAGGATGAAATCCCAATCTTGTTGGAGAAGTTGGAAATCAAGTTAAAGGCTGAAGAAAAGGATTTGGAAGGTAAGGCTTTGTTAAAGATTGTTATGAGAAAGTTCTTGCCAGCTGCCGATGCTTTGTTGGAAATGATTGTCTTGCACTTGCCATCTCCAGTTACTGCTCAATTCTACAGAGCTGAAACTTTGTACGAAGGTCCACATGATGATGTCCACTGTTTGGCCATTAAGAACTGTGACCCAACTGCTGATTTGATGTTGTACGTCTCCAAGATGGTTCCAACCTCTGATAAAGGTAGATTCTATGCTTTCGGTAGAGTTTTCGCTGGTACCGTTAAGTCTGGTATGAAAGTTAGAATTCAAGGTCCAAACTATGTTCCAGGTAAGAAGGAAGACTTGTTCATCAAGGCTATTCAAAGAACCGTTTTGATGATGGGTAGAACTGTTGAACAAATTGATGACTGTCCAGCCGGTAACATTATTGGTTTGGTTGGTATTGATCAATTCTTGTTGAAATCTGGTACTTTGACCACCAAGGAAACCGCTCACAACATGAAGGTTATGAAGTTCTCTGTCTCTCCGGTTGTGCAAGTCGCTGTTGAAGTTAAGAACGGTAACGATTTACCAAAGTTGGTTGAAGGTTTGAAGAGATTGTCCAAGTCCGATCCATGTGTCTTGTGTACCATGTCTGAATCCGGTGAACATATTGTTGCCGCTACTGGTGAATTACATTTGGAAATTTGTTTGCAAGATTTGGAACATGATCACGCTGGTGTCCCATTGAAGATTTCTCCACCTGTTGTTTCTTACAGAGAAACCGTTGAAGCTGAATCCAGAATCACAGCTTTGTCCAAGTCTCCAAACAAGCATAACAGAATTTACTTGAAGGCTGAGCCAATGGGTGAAGAGACCGCCGATGCTATTGAAGCCGGTAAGATTAACCCAAGAGACGATGTTAAGGTTAGAGCTAGATTAATGGCTGATGAATACGGTTGGGATGTCACTGATGCCAGAAAGATCTGGTGTTTCGGTCCAGATGGTAACGGTCCAAACGTTGTTGTTGATCAAACCAAGGCTGTTCAATACTTGAACGAAATCAAGGATCACGTTAACTCTGGTTTCCAATGGGCTGTTAAGGAAGGTCCAATCTTGGGTGAAGCTTTGAGAGGTGTTAGATTCAACATTTTGGATGTTACTTTACACGCTGATGCTATCCACAGAGGTGCTGGTCAAATCATGCCAACCATGAGAAGAGTCACTTTTGCCTCTATGTTGTTGGCTGAGCCAAGAATCCAAGAACCTGTTTTCTTGGTTGAAGTTCAATGTCCAGAATCTGCCATTGGTGGTATTTACTCTGTTTTGAACAAGAAGAGAGGTCAAGTTGTCTCTGAAGAACAAAGACCAGGTACTCCATTGTTTACCGTTAAGGCTTACTTACCAGTTAATGAATCCTTCGGTTTCACTGGTGAATTGAGACAAGCTACTGGTGGTCAAGCCTTCCCACAAATGATCTTTGACCATTGGTCTACCATGAACGGTGATCCAACTGATAAGACCACCAAGCCTGGTGAAGTTGTCCATGCTTCCAGAAAGAGAAGAGGTATGAAGGAAGATGTTCCAGGTTACGAAGAATACTACGATAAGTTATAAGCAACTTTTGATTCAACTTTCTTTTAATTGATTTGGTTTACTATTTTATCTACTCTGTTTTCTTCTTTTTTCCTTGATTGATTGATTTTGATTTTCTTTATTTTCTCTCTTTATATGTTTGTCTACAAGTTTATGTTGTTATATTAATACACATAGTGCGTTCACAATGTTTAAAAAATATCGTTATACCCTTGTAATATTTGTATTTGAGGGAGTTATTAGTGATTCAGGCCGCTGCTGACCATAATAATTAAAAGTTTGTAAGAATTTGAACCTCAGGAATGATGCATATACACCTGGAAATTTATTGGAGGCCGGACTTTAATGTGAATTATAACACCTAATTTCAGATAGATATCGCTGCAACGTCCTTCAGTTTAAAGCAATATATATATATCAATATTCATATGTAAGCCGGTACTAAAGGGCTTTAACCATGACTCCAAATTTACTAGTTAATAAGCTGGATCATATACAAAAAGTGGTAATGTAAAGTGGTTAATGTCACGCCACACATGATGGCAGACCAGTCAATCCAAGGAGTTTCTCGGTTTCTTGATCTGCACATAATACATGGCTGACTGGAGCTTACAGTACAACAATTAAGTTATCGTTACAGCTACATACAAACCACACACGCTCATGAATGAAAGAATTGAATCCACAAGAAATGTACAACAGTTGACTGTTATAATTGGCCCAATAATCACTTTTGACTCTTGGCTCTTCTTCATCCAATTAACAAGCAACGATCAAATTCGCAATATGACTGTTTCAAAGTCGAATCCAACAGAAACCGGTATCAAATTGGCATCAAGTCTCCTACCCGAAATACAACACATTATTTTGAAGTTTATCATCAAAAAATTTTTATGCTTTATAAATCAGAACATTGGTATCTTTTATGACCGTAAAACAGTAACATGTTCAGACAATCTCCAAGCTCAATTGGTTTCGATGGTAGGGTAGGATGATTTGCTCGATGATATAATTTCCATGATGCTTAATGGACTAAATCTGAAGTTATGGCTGGATGGATTTTATGGTTCTCCTTCAAATGAATTTATCAATTTTGTTACATGGAGGTCATTCAAGCTGAAAACTGTCGAGGTGTTGGCAAATGAAGATGGCTTAGTCCAACAATTTTTGAGCTTCACTCTGATGATATGTGTTTGACTCTCCGTCGCTTCAAATTCTGCAAGATTCCTGGAAATTGCTCTTACCTAAAGTTGGTCAATTATCTTTGGTGATCAGCTAATGAAGTTTCGGAGTTGCTTGAGTGGGACTTGTTAAACCAGCTTACATCCCTGACTAAGCTTTCTCTTATACTTTCTGACATAAGAGAATTATTCCGGATAGAAGAGATAATATAACATTTACTACTCATAGCTCCTTCCGTGAAGCAACTGTACTTCGATTATACATATACAACACATTACTTGAATAGTACAGAATGGTCTGAAGATATATTTATTGACTTACTGGTGCAGGCAAACACTTTTATTCGAAAACACAAGAACAACAAACTGAATATTAAATTTGACATTACTTTGGATACTCTCCCAACAGAAACTAGCTGGAGACTCGATTCCAAAGCACAGCTTTCTATTCCTATTCACACAGCATACCCTATGGATACCAAAGACGTTGATAAAATTGAACAGTAGTGTCCTGTATCTGATATTACAACTATTAGAGCACGCGCAAGTTTCACACCACTTCTGGCCAATACTAAAGTGATGTCTTTCACTGGAACAACTAACTACACTGTTTCAATCATAGTGTTAAATGATTTCTTTACAGAGTATCAGATTGTTTTGGATGGGTTTCCCTCTTTGCATAAACTAGAAATTAGAAATTCCACCTTGAACAAGTTCCCAAGACTTCCTGAATCATTGAGGGGGTTAACAATCTCGATTGTCAGCGTGCTTTCAATTTCCGATATTAACCATGGTATCTTCTTACCCACACGGTTATGTTCTTTAGAATGGTTTGGTAACATGTGTTGTTTTAATTTACCAAAAATTCTGAATATTGACAAATTGTCTGATTTGAAAAGTGTGGCAGTCCGAATAAACCCTTTTGAATTTAGTAATGAATGTGATGAAGAATTATATGATTTGAGAGATTCTGTCACAAAAAGTTTTTTACGAATTTCAAACACATGCACAATTGACCAAGTGTAACAATTTATTTCACAACTACCATCCGACTTAAAAGTACTCAAGATCAATCTTGATGGTTATATCAGGTCAAATTTGGATACTTATTCGGCTTGTTGTCCCGATGAATTATCATTCGAACATTTCACAGACATGGATTTTGTCTTGAATTGATGTGTTTAAACAACATGCCAATCCGTTCAATGTCTCTGTTTTCCCTCGTGTCGAACATGTGTCAAATTCGTATCATTCCCTGTTCTTAATGGATCCTTTACACAGGGACTAAGCTCACTTGACGTTAACTCACAAACATATGAAAAGTCTTTGTCACATTTTTTGAATCATTTGATTTCCAAGTTACCCAGTCTTGTGCGTCTTACTACCTCTATCAATTTTCATGCTTCTGCTGATATTCGGAAAGTTGAATTACCAAGTCAGCTGCTCTCCTTCACAATCGAATGTAAAAATCAACTCTCATCTATGATGCTTGACCACACGATTACCACAGATCGCAACATAGGCCTGGGTGCCTGATTTGGATAACCTTCCTGTTAACTTGAATATTTTTAAGTTGAGACTCCATTCAAGGAACACCACCATCATTGTTGATGATCACAAAGGAGAGTCAATTTCTTCTGTGGAAGAGAGAGTTGTTGCTCTATTTTGTAAAGTAAATTGATTTCAGTATCATTTTGATTATGATGAAGAATCATTCGGACTCAAGTCGTTATATGCAAGCGCTGGCCATTGACGCTAGTATTTTCAGATATGCATGGTCATTTCATTCAAAATATATATCCTTCAAGGAAATTGCCTCTGCTTATGTACGATCAATTTTATATTCATTCAAATACCAATAGATATTGCGATATCAAGTTGATGTTTCAAGTACGGTATAGCTAATTGTTTGCATGCAGTTTTCCGACCATGATTCTCATATATGGCCCACTATAATATGATATGGTATATATAGTCTGCTTTTTTTATAACACAATAACAATTACAACTCATCAAAAGAATACATACATGTCTATCTATTATAGACGTATATGCCTATTTCTTATATACCACTCCGGTCTATTGGACAGTTTAGCGACGCACTGAATTCACCCATCCATGCACAGCCTTGATTGTACATACGATTAATTTGACAAACAAAAAAAATTATAAGGATTTAAAGAAGAAGCTCTTATAGTCTTATTAACGTAGCCCCACCATATCCCCAGAAATAAGAATCTCCAGAAGACCGGTTTCCAACTATCAACAACAGTATACTGTTTGTATCAATGCCCTTGCATCATTCGAGTCATATTCAAGCACAAACGGTAATGAAACTTTCAAATTTTCACGCTGCCAACGCAACCCTTCTATTCTAATTTCTCCAGCCTTTCCTTTTCACCTTCATATCGAATTGATGATGATTCCACTCCATGGCGGCGTACTGCAGATGTGCAGACTGCAACTCCGAGATATCTTGTGGCGGTACATTGAGCTCTAGTTGTGGCTGGTGTTTTTGTGGCTGGTAGAAGAGAATACGTACAGTAACTAGCACATGTCCGGATCGGACTTCTGGAAAGTTGGCGAATGAGAGCTCGAAAAATGAAAATTTTTTGTTGTTGCAGTTTTGTATGGGGGAAGTGCTTGGTATACAGGTTTGCTCAATGTGGTGATTTACGGGGTAAAACGTCACAGTTCAGGAGTCAGCTGGTACGTTGCCAACAGATTTAATTTTATATGTAGCAGCAATCCATACTCTTCGAGAGTTGGAAGTTGGGTGTTCACCTCATAGAATCATATACATTTCGAGAGGTACAAAATTAAACAATTTTAAGGGCTCTTTCAATGTTGATGAACGTAGCATAGATCATTTATATGGGGTGTGATGATGGAGAATCAAACTGGTTACAGCGATATCGTTTTCTGATCAGTGATCAATTTGATCAATTTGATCATGTCGAAAAGTTGCAAGAATCGGCAGCTCCGAGCACGGTAAAGCTCTCACTGCTACTACCAACTTGGAAGGGAAGGAAGTTCGCGTACGGGGACCATCCTCCCAGTTTATCATGCTGGAGCTTGATCGCTAATTATTATTTGGAAAATTCGCTTACAAGATTGAAATTTCAACCATGATTTTTTGAAGAGAAGCTGTTGATTGAACAAGTATTTAGCTCAATGTGTGTCCATTTAATGTGGATGTAGTGATAGAAATGAGGTGATTAATTGAGAGATTATAGATTGGAGATTGGACGCCCCGTGCAGGTTAGATCAGTGATCAGAACTTAGAAGGTCCAAGTGCAAGAGTAAACAAGGAAATGTCAAATTACCAATTGTTGAGCTGTGATTGGCTCTCGCGCGGAGGGGACACGGTCATACTCATTGCGGGAAGGCCAGATGGAACGCATTGAGCGCTGGAGCTCAGTTGAAAGTTTGGCTGGCAGGACAGTCGGAATTTGCACGGGGCCGAATCTGTGTGCACAGAGTGAGAGTAAGAGTGGTGACTGCTTGCTCAATCAACTCCAGAATCCAGGTTGCTTATATAGATCAACGTATCCCTGCTTTTTTTTGCTCATTGCATTAAAGTATTGTTACCCCTTCCCCTCTTCTTTTCTTTCCCTCCAAGAATCACATCCCTCCCTCACATTCTTACATTACCATCATCTTCACAATGTTATCTTTCAGAGGTGCTTCAAAGAGAGGTATGGCCACCGTGGCTGCCTTGACCAAGGATTCCCAAGTCAACATGAACTTGTTGGAAAAATCAACTTTCATTCAATACAAAAAACAATTGGAAAACGTTAACATTGTTAAGGAAAGATTGGGCAGACCTTTAACTTATGCTGAAAAGGTTTTGTATGGTCATTTGGATGATCCTCATGGACAAGATATTGAAAGAGGTGTCTCTTATTTGAAATTGAGACCTGACAGAGTTGCTTGTCAAGATGCCACTGCTCAAATGGCTATTTTACAATTCATGTCTGCTGGTATGCCATCTGTTGCTACTCCAACTACCGTCCACTGTGATCACTTGATTCAGGCTCAAAAGGAAGGTCCAGCTGATTTGGCTAGAGCCATTGATTTAAACAAGGAAGTCTACGATTTCTTGGCTTCTGCTTGTGCTAAGTACAACATTGGTTTCTGGAAGCCAGGTTCTGGTATTATCCATCAAATTGTCTTGGAAAACTATGCTTTCCCAGGTAACTTATTGATTGGAACCGATTCCCATACTCCAAATGCTGGTGGTTTGGGTCAATTAGCTATTGGTGTTGGTGGTGCTGATGCCGTCGATGTTATGGCTGGTTTGCCATGGGAATTGAAGGCTCCAAAGATTATCGGTGTTAAGTTGACTGGTAAGATGTCTGGTTGGACTTCTCCAAAGGATATTATCTTGAAGTTGGCTGGTATTACTACCGTCAAGGGTGGTACTGGTGCCATTGTTGAATATTTCGGTGAAGGTGTTAACACTTTCTCTTGTACTGGTATGGCTACTATCTGTAATATGGGTGCTGAAATTGGTGCTACTACATCTGTTTTCCCATTCAACAACTCTATGGTTGACTACTTGAACGCTACTGGTAGAGGTCAAATTGCTGAATTTGCTAAGGTTTACCAAAAGGAGTACTTGTCTGCTGATGCCGGTGCTGAATACGATCAAGTTATTGAAATTGACTTGAACACTTTGGAACCACACGTTAACGGTCCGTTCACCCCAGATTTAGCTACCCCAGTCTCCAAGATGAAGGAAGTTGCTGTTGAAAAGGACTGGCCATTGGATGTCAGAGTTGGTTTGATTGGTTCTTGTACCAACTCTTCTTACGAAGATATGTCCAGAGCTGCTTCTATTATCAAGGATGCTGAAGCTCATGGTTTGTCCGCTAAGGCTTTGTTCACTGTCACTCCAGGTTCTGAACAAGTTAGGGCTACTATTGCCAGAGATGGTCAATTGAAGACTTTCCAAGAATTCGGTGGTAAGGTTTTGGCTAACGCTTGTGGTCCATGTATTGGTCAATGGGATAGACAAGACATCAAGAAGGGTGAAAAGAATACCATTGTCTCCTCTTTCAACAGAAATTTCACTGCCAGAAATGATGGTAACACTGCCACTCACGCTTTCGTTGCTTCTCCAGAGATGGTTGTTGCTTACGCTATCTCTGGTGACTTGAGATTCAATCCGTTGACTGATAAGTTGAAGGGTGCTGACGGTAAGGAATTCTTGTTGGCTGCTCCTCATGGTGACGGTTTGCCAGCTAAGGGTTACGATGCTGGTGAAAACACTTACCAAGCGCCACCTGAAGAAAGAGCTTCCTTGGAGGTTAACATTTCCCCAACTTCTGACAGATTGCAAAGATTGACTCCATTCAAGCCATGGGATGGTAAGGATGCTTTGAACATGCCAATTTTGATTAAGTCTCTGGGTAAGACCACCACCGATCACATTTCAATGGCTGGTCCATGGTTGAAGTACAGAGGTCACTTGCAAAACATTTCCAACAACTATATGATTGGTGCCATCAATGCTGAAAACGGTAAGGCTAACCACGTCAAGAACCACTACACTGGTGAATACGATGGTGTTCCAGAAACTGGTGCTTGGTACAGAGACAATGGTCACAAGTGGGTTGTCATTGGTGATGAAAACTTTGGTGAAGGTTCTTCCAGAGAACACGCTGCTTTGGAACCAAGATACTTGGGTGCTTTCGCTATCATTACCAAGTCATTTGCTAGAATTCACGAAACTAACTTGAAGAAGCAAGGTTTGTTGCCATTGAATTTCATTCATCCTGAAGATTACGACAAGATTAACCCTGATGATGAAATTGATTTGGTTGGTTTGACTGAATTGGCTCCAGGTAAGCCAGTAACCATGGTTATTCATCCAAAGGAAGGTAAGTCTTGGTCTACTGAATTGTCCCATACTTACAATGAGGAACAAATTGAATGGTTCAAGTATGGTTCCGCTTTGAACAAGATGTCTGCTAAATAAGGAATTTACATATGAAGACAACAGTAAACTTATTTTTGTCTTGATTCTTTTTATTTACTACATCATTTTCTAATAGAAAACAAAACAATTTTATATCCATTACTTTTACTCTTCGTTTCTGATTTCTTTTGTTTGTCATCATCTTTTTTCCAATTATTCACATCATTCTTGTATCTTAATCTTATTTATTCTCCTATTGCGTCATTATCACAACCACATCCTACTTGATGCCGTTTGTTTTATAAATAATTCAACGGTTTACTTTATTTATTTTGTATCTTTTTCTTCCTCTAGGTATTTTAACCACTTTGAGTTGTGTTATCAGTTAATTTGTGCGCATAGTATACCGTACGTACACCATTTTTCAAAGAACCCGCCAGCGAATGCCCGATCCCGGAAATTAAAGCAATATGGTCACTGCAGTCACAGAGGACCGCATGGTCATGATTTTTTGGTACCCTCCTGTTTGTGTCCGGCACGACCAGATTCCAGGTTCAGGCGCTGGCGCTGGCGCTGGCTGCTTCGATCGACCAACTTTCACAACTTTCAAAAATTGCGTGTCGCACGAAAAGTACACGACATCGATCATAATCTTTTTTTTTTCCTTTCACCTTTCAGCATCAATATATCTAAGTCACGTATATGAATTGATCCAGGTGGTTCGTAACGCTAACTGTCTCTCACTGGAGATGAATCATACTCCCAAGTTCCGCGTTGCTACTTCCAGTTTCTAAGTTTTATGGTGCTATGGTCTGCAATTGGTTAAGGTACTCTTTCACTTTGGATAAGTTTTGACAAAACAGTCGAGTTTCAAGTCTGCCTTTAACCATCATGGCAGAAGTTCAAACATCGAAACAATGATCTGGTGCTTTGCTTGTTGGTGGTAGCGTTGGTTTAGATGGTACCCAAGAATGCTGCTTGCTTGTTAGATCAATCATTTGTGGCTTGATTGATTATGGTTCTCATATTTCTCGAAGACCAGAAATTCATTCTAAAGGATGCTGCAATTGGGCCGCCAATTTCAGCAGTAGCAAGGATTCGATTCTGAATAGGAGCATTGTTGAACCTGATGCGAGCAAAAGGCGGATTGCCTCCCAATGTCAGAAAAAGTTGCTCTTTTCTACTCCATGTATTCATATTACCATCAACCACCACATGGTACTGATCTATGTATATATCTAGGAGGTCATTGTTTAATCTCCTGATGTGAGCAAAAGAAGACAAATCCCTGAGATAAGTATCGTTATCTGGACCATCCTCATCACGAAACCAAATTTTTTCAAGACGACCATTTACTGACGCTTAATTTTTAGATAAATAGATACTGTTTTCAGTCAGCCTTGTCAACTTTCTGGTCTCTCTTCTTCTTTGTTAGTTGTATCTTCTTTCTGTTTCTTCTCTTGTTGAAAACAGTCAAACACGATAAAGCGAGAAGCTTATCGAGTGTAAAGTGAAATTCAAGATAAACTAAAACTCAAGTAAGTGTGAGAAAGATTCAGAAGGAGACATTGATTTCAAGAATTTTTAACAAACTGATGCGACTGTCTAGTAAGTTGGAACGCGGTTATAATAGCAGAAAACAAGTGGACAATCGGCTCATCCATTAGCAGCAGGATTGTTGTTATCATTTGTAAAGGGTTATTAGGTGCAGAACATCATCTTTATCAATATCATCCTCATTGGTTCCAAAATTTTAATGTTTCAAAATATGCTCATCTGGATTGACATCAATCATCAACCACGTCCAGATTCAGTGCAACTAATAAGAAGTTCTTTTCAAAGGTCAGTTATAGGAACCCATTTGATATCCACATCTAATGGTGCAAATGGTCTTTGATCACTTCATTTCTGACAGCGTAGTGTTTCGACTTTGGAGAAAAATTATCATAAACAATAGTGTCAATATTTCTTTGGTGGTTGTGTGAATACATTTTATTTTCAGAAAAGGGAGCAAGCAGATAACATCACAGAATTACTAGCAACATGGGTGGTAAAAACTTTGTTGATCATTTCGGCGATTTCTTGGGCAAGATGACGAGTGGAATTAATTACATTGAACTCTTTAATCTCTGAATTAGAATCAATCCTTAAATCAGAATAATCTTTGTGTTGCTCTATGAATCACATTCTAATTATATGTATATTATTTCCTTCGACAATCCCTCTATTGATATTTTGACAGTTATCTAAACTGACCGTCTACACATGATTTACATAGTGTATAACCTGGCCTAGTTGTTAGCTAGCTTTTCTTTTTTTTTTAAAATTAGCATATATGGCGTATACTTTAATATTATGTTATTTTGACTGATTCAAATTTACCCAAGTAAACTTTAAATTATGGAAACGATCATACATATTACGGAGAATAGTTGGTATAGAATTTAGAAAGTTAATAATATTGAACTCATGTCATGAGGTATGCATGTCATATCGATCAATTTATCAAAAAGTATAAAGGGAATTGTAACTGATCAATATCATTAACAAAGACTACTACTTAGCAAAGAAACTTTGGCTTGTATGAAACGAATGATATGATTCGAATTTTAATCTCTTCGAAAAGTCGCTTCTAATGGTATACTAATACCATCAATTCAAATATTTGACAATATTAGCCAAATTATCAAACACCCACACTATCAATCCACGTTCTAAAAACTCATCTGACCATCTATTAATTCCTCTCATATGCAACATTTGCAAAACTCCCAATTGTGGAATTTGAACTGCAATGTGCGATGTTCAATTTCATACGTACGTGCCAAATCACTTAAACACATCCCAGATAACAACAGCAGCAAAGAAACATTCCACAAAACCTAATTCACAACAGCTTCAACTTTTTTACCACCCAAATCAGCAAAACAACTATCAACACAAACAAAATAAGCCATCTCATCAACCTTTTGCTTTTCCTTGTCCGGTTCGGTATCATCACCAACAGAAACACCAACGAAACCTAATGCACCACGATCACATTCACCACAAGTTAAATAACGGACAACTTTAAACTTCTGGATGCTTGTAGTTTGCTCATCTTGTAATTCCAACATTTCTTCCACTGGTTCTTTAGAAGTGGAAGTTGAAGAGGAAGAGGATGGAGGGATTGGTCTACTGACTCCGATGTTGTCAAAGTCCCACATTCCAGCTTTGTGAAATGATAAGTTGGAAGGTTGTCTGATATTGGTAGTGGAATCAGAGTTGGAGTTGGAGTTTGATGGTGATAAGAATGAAATTGTTGTTTCTTTGGTTATTAGTTTGTGTGTTGGTTTGTCTGTTTCAAATTTGATTATTTTTGTTTGACATTTTGGTTGAAATGGACAGATCAATTGCATTTTGTATTGGTTCGTTTGTGTGCGATGTATTAATGGCGTGTTTTTCTTCTTTTTTTTCTGAAAAAGTGATGGTAGATTGGTCTCTTTTCGTTGAATGAGATTTAAATGGTACTCTTGATGTTAGCCTTTGATTTCGGTGTTCAATCTTGAATCTTGATCCAAGCTCATGTTAGTGCCTTCTCCCAAAATTTCAAAAGTCAGAGACTGTTTGTGGTGCACGGGTGTTTGTTTAAGTCAAACCATCTTTCGGTGAATGTTTTCGGATGGTCAACCACTTTCTGTCGTATTGTCCGAACCTGGGTTTTTTACGGGTTGCTTCACTGCATACAAAAACTGTGTTAATTATGGGAATCAGGTCTACCACTAACAAATTACAGAACTCTTCTCTTCAATTTCCAGAAAATGAATCTGTTTCACATTTTGACTAATTAGCATACTGTTACCTGGAGGAACACACTGTGAAACTATGGAGAAAAGTCTTTCAGTATAGATAGAGCTACACCATCAAACAACGAATTTGTCACCATGAGGCCTTTGGAGAGAATGGGTGCCGGAGCTCGGTGAATCAGTTGCACTAAATCCATTCTGATCATAATCCTGAAGCCGGCAGCGGCAGCCCTCTCACACTTTCAAATTTCTGCCCTCTTTAAACTTGAAGCCCCGGACCAGGTCCTACGCTCACAAATCAGTGAGTCGCCATTCCTTGAACCGAGTGCGGCGTAGTTTGACCCGAGAGCACACTGGGTCGAGCATCAAATTTGGTTGTGAGCATCAGTTCATCAGTTTGCAATCCCAGAAATCCATTACTGTGTTCCGTAATCTGTGATCTGGTTTTGTGGAAACTCATGTTCCACTGGCCTATTTCACTATTTTCAATTTGACATTTGATCGACCTCTTCTTTTTGCTACGTACTGTCTACTTCGCCCCAAGTTTCAATCCTAGGGTGTATATAAGAAGGTTCTTTTCTATCTGTTTTCCAAGTTTGCATTTCCATAGACAGCAATTATAGCAGTGCATCAACAACACAACATAATTCCAAAACTGAACAAGATTTTTTTGAAAAACAGTAACAATAGAAACCACAACAACATATTATTCCAGACTTAACATTATAAAAACAATAAACAAACCACCAAATCACAAAAAAACACGTACATACAACTTTCAAAAGATGACAGGAACACTAATCTTAGTAAGACACGGAGAGTCAGAATGGAACAAAAACAACCTATTCTGCGGTTGGGTCGACGTTCGACTCTCTCCAAAAGGTGAAACACAAGCCAGAAACACAGCAAAACTAATCAAACAGTTCAATCTCAAACCCCAAATCTGTTTCACTTCCAAACTAACAAGAGCAAACCAAACAACAAACATCATCCTAGATGAACTCAACGAGCTATACCTGGACGTTCACAAGACCTGGAGACTCAATGAGAGACACTATGGTGCACTACAAGGCCGTGACAAGAGTGAAGTATTGAAAGAATTCGGTGAAGAAAAATACATGTACATGAGAAGAGCCTACGATGGTTGTCCTCCATTAGCTACGCGCGACAACGAGTTTTACAGCTCAGGTGACGAAAGATACACATTGGAAAGAGAACAAGAACCACAGCATCAGGAGTTACCCAAGGGTGAGTCCTTGCATATGACTATGAATAGACTGGTTCCATATTTTGAAGATGTCATTGAACCACATTTGAAAAACGGTAAGACGGTGTTGGTTGTCACTCATGGTTCGATTGTCAGGGCGTTGTTGAAGTATTTGTTTCGTATTGGAGATGAAGAGATTTCCAAAATTAATGTCCCTAATGGAATCCCATTGAGTATCAAGTTGAATGATGATGGGAAACCCGTCGATGAAACTTGGACTTATCTGGATCCAGAGAGAGCTAAGGTTGAGGCTGAGAAGGTTGCTAGACAGGGTTTTGAACAGCAGCAGTTGAAGGAGAAGAAGTTGGCTAATGGTGATGCTTGATGATCGATGGATGGAAGGAAAGAAGGATTTCAAAAGAGAAGAGGACGCGTTAAGTGGTTTAACCCACGTTTACATTTTTGGACACCATACATTTGTAAGTTGCATTTTAATTTGATTTTTTTGCATACGTTCAACGTTTTTCATTTTTTATAAACTATATATAGCGTAATGCTATAACTCTATTTATTGTATTTATTTGCATCCAAACTATTCTTGATGTTCAAAAAGTCTGCATCGACAAGTGAATTTGCAGAGGATCAGTGGTACCAAAGACAAGCTGTTAGTAGAGACTGGAGACTACAGTATGCAAGACATGTCAGTTGGGCATATATATTAATACGTCTAGCGTCTCTCTGATCTCACCCTTAACGATTCAAGGGCTCATTCGTGGGAATACCGCACACAATTTACAAAGATAGCTAGTCACATCAAGATCAATATCAACATAACAAACCAGGAAATCTGAACATTAAATTAAACTAAACGAAAGACTAATAATATAAAATTACCAAGTACTCAAAACAAATTAGATAGAATAAAAATACAAGGGGCCAAAGATAATAAATACACAGCCCAACCAAACAACAGTTAAATCACATGCATGCTGAAAAAGACAGAAAACCAAATAATAAAACCGAAAAAAGAGTAAAACACAAAGAATAGAATATCAATGTATATCAATAATAAGCAATATTGCATCAAGCAAATAAATAAGCTGAAAACCAAAACAAGAATTGAAAAAAAAAGGAAAAGAGAACGGTTTGGAATAGCGAGCGATGAGATATGGACAGGAAAGTTAAGCCAGTTAACTTCCAGCAATTTCGAAACTACGAAACTGTGAATTTTGAGTATAGATCATCAAGCAATGGTTATATCGCTGAACAGAATCAAAGTGTAATATCAAGTGGCGGGCCTGGGACATCGGATCTGGCGAAAACAGACAACGTCTAACGGACGAGGAAGGCAAACGAAACGGAGCAATAATATGAGCGAGCCATAATGTTTGAGCGTATAGGAGAGTGAATCGGGTGGTCTATGGAGAAGTGAATTTGAATGGGATGAAAGGAGAATGTATTGATGTGTTGATTGATGGGAGGGATGGGCATTGGGGCAGTTGTAATGACGAGACGTGGAAGTGGGAATCCAAGATGGGACTCAACCTGTTCCTATTTTCAACAACGTACTGTTCTGTTTGTTGACTTCACAGACAATTTGAAGTTTTCAACCAAATGCAATCAATGGCTGCTCAAATTCATAATCATCAGCAGTCTTACCAACCCAACGTTTATTGCTCCAACCTTTAGCAGTATACTGAACACCATTATTCAACACACCATGAGGTTTAAAGTTAGGATCCTTTTCAAACCAAGTATCGAGATTGCACCATGGCAAATACTCACCGACTTGTCTACCATAACGGTCAACATAAACATCTTCATCCATCCCTTTTCTTCTTTCCTTTTCAACAAACTTCCAATAACTATGCCAAACTCTATCTTTCAACAACAATCCAAGTTCCAAAGTATCACAATAATCATAGAAACTAGAAGTATAATCATATCTCGACTGTCTAACATAATCCATCAATTCATGAACCGATCTGAATGTTCCAACTTCTCTATAACCTAAATAAAAACGGTTGAGGAAATCTGGTGTAATATAGGGGAATCGATAAGAGTAAAAGCAGTTGTCAATTGCTACGAGTCTCATCCATTCAGGGTTGCATATTTTATTTGTGTGACTCTTCGTTTGATCTGGGTTTGAAGATTCGGAATAGTTGAATGTTGTGGTGGATTCATATGGGGAGGCATATAATGGGTGGTTTTTTGGACGGCTTGGTTCAGGGGGGGTTGTAAAGTACTTCTTGAATGTTAAGAGTTCTACATCAGGTAGTTCGGATCTCTTAGTGGATGCTGAAAAGGTTGAAAACTTCTTGAAGTCAAACTGGTCATTGTCTGCAGATGAAGTGTACGCTGTGGTGGTTTTGAAAGCGATAATTGAAGTTTGAATTGCTGATCTTGCCAAGGATAAAGAATTTGAATATTTCTTCATGACGTTAGAGAATGGTGTAACGAAAGAATTGAATGAAGATGTAGACACTTGAGCAACGCATTGTTTTTGCTTTCTGGCTTCATGGGTGTTTGAAGATCTGGAAACGGCAGCAGAAACAGCATCGTCAGTGATGAACAAAGGATGACAACCATCAGTAACCCTAGTGGCACGAGGAAATCTTCTGAGAACAGAAGAACCAACAAAGTGAATAGCAGTAGCATCCTTGGTGTGAGCTTGCTTTTGGGCTTCAGTTTGTGCCCGGGCCTGAGCTTCGATATCGTAATCATAACTATCCCAATGATCAAAATCACCTTCATCAACACTGATGATAGCACAGTCATCTAAGAAAGGTCTATACTGAGAAGCGGCATCAGGTAGGCATCTAACTGAACTATTTGTTGAGTTTGAGGTAACGCTCATGGAGTCATCTTGTGAGGAGAAGTCTGAAGAAGAATTGGAAGTTGACATGGTACGGTCTTCATCATGAGAATAAGAATCAGAGGATGATTGGAAAGTGGTGGTGTATTTGTTGTTGAAACGTTGAGATTGTTTTCTTGAGGCTGTAAATTTCTTGGAATTAAGAGCATACTTCAATGATTCAATAACATAGACCTTTGACTGTTGTGGAGGAGGCTCTTGTTGTTTGCTTGAGGCAAGTTCAAAATCAGAGTGGTGGGTATGACTTTGGGTACTGCTGTTCGATCGAACAACCTCCATGATGAATATATGGATATGTGGATAACTAATATGGGGTATAAATGTAAACTTTAGTTATTGTTGTTGTTGAGATTAGTCGTTGTCGTGGAGAAACAAAGAGAAAGGAATGTTATTAAATGGTGTTTTGGTATTTGGTATTTGGTATTTTAGAATAGCAGTGTTGACTTGAAGTTAAAGGAAAGGGGCAACAGGGCTAGAAGGTATTAGGCAGTGATAGGCCAGTGATAAAGTGATCAGGTAATAAAGGAGGTGGGGGTAACGAAAAAGACCTAGTTGAGAAGTAGACAGGAAAACATGACATAGTAGGGCAGTGGGAAAGATGAGTCAGAGATTCGGAGATGGGGACCAGCAGACATATATATAGTTCTGAGATATAGGTTGAAGGTAAGTTGAGTCATGTTGTAATTTGTTCGTAATTGTTCATCGTTGTTAGAGAGATGTGGTTCAGATGTAGCAATACAAACCTAGGTGACAACAACTTTCTTCTCTCTTAGTATATGTATATGTTGTGAGCTAAGCATGAAAGATTTAGATTGAGATTTAGATTTAGATCTCACTGTTTCTGGGGCGTGATGTCGGAGAGGCGTATTGGCTTGCTGGCTTGCTTAGGTCAATTTGTTCTCTTTGTCCTTTTTGTTCATCATGTTCTATTTTGTGTAGACACTGATAAACTAGTAAGCTAGGCACTAACCAACGGTGCTATGGTGTTTGCATATCTTTGCATGAAGTCGCATGAGAACTCATACTCATACTTTCTTTCTTTCTACTACGAGAATTGTCATAAGATTCCTTCTGTAATTTTATTTATTCGGATGTCCAGCTCAAGTACCACTCTTCTATTCCATCGTTGTCAACGTACTCATGGCTTATGATCAAATTGAATCTTGATGGTACCCTATGTGTCTTTGAGTGTTCGTGTGTGTGAGGTTGCAACTTAATAACCTAGAAATCTTAAGTGTACTGTCTATTTCACCTTCACCAAGACCACCAGGCACCACGTCAACCCTTTATTTCCTCACTCCCAGACTCCCAGTCCTCGATACGCTTGTTATGCTTGGGACAACTAATCCGACCATTGAGGTACACGTCAATCATCCAACATGGATTGTCCAAATCATCACCAGGTGACAAAGTGATCAAGTACCACAGGTTCACAAGCCCACATGGGCTCAAATTCATGAGATGACCTGTCTACGTTGATTCAACCACATCACATCACGTCAAATTATGAAAATTTGTCAATTGGAAAAATTTCAAATTTCACTTTGGAGTCTGCCAGCACCGAACCGCCATATGGACATGGGTCCGATGTCCCTTCTATTAAAATTTAAAACTCATCATGATAGATCACCAAACCAGTTAGATTCAAATTTCATCTATTCAAGAGAATCATTCCCTTGCACAAAAGTCCAAATTTGTATATGTATATCCCCTTTTTGTCAAAATTCCCCAATTAATTAGCTTTAGTATCTTTTCTCCAACATCCGGCATGTCTCTTTCATATTCAACCCAACGTTAATTACGCAACTTGTCTTATCATCACATGGAACTTGGAATGCACCTTTAGAACTCAAGTTTTAACTCATCTATGAAACTAACCAAACCTAGCTTCTAACTTCCAACCAATTTCCAAACCAACATGACTTTTACTGGTAACAACCAGCCATAAAGTAACCTTATTTAGAAACACCGCATGAACCAGTGAACACACACAAAAAAGATCACGTTTTAGCTCCACATTCTCGCAACATCAAATTACCCAATTCAACCAAATTGCAAACTTATAAGCAGCAAGCCTAAAATATTTCATTGCTGTGGCATGCTGGTTAATAATACAAGCTAAAGGTAGTTAGGTTGTTTCAATTGCAATTGGGGTTTTAGAGACGAAAAAACGATTTAATTTAAAATAGGCAATGACGCGTTAAGCGTTTTAAGCGTACGTCTAGCTGCACATCTTTTCTGGATGACGTGTCTGCCAGTGCTCCTGTTCTAGGCTAGGTGGGCCGGCGCTTGCTTGTACTAGCTGTTGAGTTTGCCTGCTATAACCGGCCAATTTGACTCCAGCCATGGCCATGGCGTATTATACAATTGTGTGCTTTTAAGTGCTCGGCCGGATTATCTTAATCAGTACGCATCACAGCTGCCTTCACGGTGAGGTCCAAGAGCGAGTAATCATGATGAAACGTTGAAAGAATAAAGTTCAGGCCGGATTAAATAAAACGTACATGGGGTGGGATGGGGATTATGCCTATATAGGGTCTATAATAAGCTAGAGCTCGGCCGGTGGTTTCATGAGTAATTTGGGCCAGCTGAAGTTGAATGAATTGTATGGTATATTATTGCAGTTAGACCTGACGGTCCCTTAGAAAACTCATATATGATTGCTTGATCATAAATAGTATCAAAAGCTTAGCAAGCTCGGCCAGCTAATTCTTGAGTTTTAAGTAACCAGATAAGAATATAAAATTGCAGGCAGTACTGGGGCCAACGGACTGCATTAAGTATTTGGTAACGTTACCAGGACGTCCAGATTTCTGAACCAGGTCAACGAATCATGCAATTCGGCCATCTCATCGAAGGTCAATTACCAAAACTCCTTCCAAACCTCAGATCTTGATCAATGATCAATGATCAATCAGGGATCAAGTTGATCGAAAGCTAGCTTATACAATATGCTGGTAACAACGTACTCCCCGGCCATGTGCATTGCATGTATGCATCAACTCAAATGTATCTCAACGTTCTCAGTGTTAACGATATAATTGATTGTTGTTCAGCTATCGACGGCCTCATCTTCAAATCTCAAGGTGATAAGAATATTGTAAATATTTTCAAATCGAAAGCGAATCGAAATAGCGACTCAGCGCTCTGAGGTCTCGTCATCCATAGTAAACTTCGTTGGTCCTGGAGGCTGGGACCTGCACTGCACGGGGCACACCGCAGAGTTCACACTTCAGACCCTAAGATAACGTCCATGGTCTCTTGTAGTTTCGGGAAGTTGGAAGACGTTTGAAACTTTCAAGTTCATATCCAATCATCAATGATCAATGTTTTTCATGCAGACAATTCAATTATTTGAACAACTATATATCAGTCTTCCCTTTACAACCATCCATGCCACACTCACAATCACCAACAAACCAACAAACCAACATGACGATGTACACACTGAACACATCGAAATCAATTAACGCGTTGTAACAATTGCATCATATCATCCATCACCAGCTAGCAAACTTCAAAGTCTAGCCCAAACATCAACCGTGGACTTGCGAGTTCTATATATTCAGATAATATATAATTTTTCAGGATCCAACTAACTACAAAGTACATGATACATCAGACAGCACACTCCACCGAACTATCGCTTCTGTATTATATAGCTGGTCATGTATAATCACGGTGATAAGTTGAAAATAATCATATCATCAACACATTGGCCCGATTTCATATTCCATTAATCTATGACTCCAAACTACTATAGTTGATAGCTAGCTTATGTTGGAACTTCAATTTACCATATCGCCGACCAACAGAAACACAGCTGTAGGTACATGTACAAGGGACATGTATCAAAATTTTCTCAACTATTGACTTGAAAAATTATTAATTGTATTCATCGCAACACCATCAATGATCAATTGGAAAAAAGGTGCACTTGATATTGCATAACCACAGGTTTACGAATTCTTGGAGCTAGCTAGTTTTGGTTGATCAAGCTCGGCTAGATAGCTGCTGAAGATCGATGAAAATTTTGGATGCATGTGATCGAATATGCAAATTGGCTTAATGCCATGAATGGAATTTTGAAATTCATAGTTGGGATTCTGGAAGCTTGACCACAACAAAGAAGATTGGCTGGAAACCCATTACTTAAAACTTTTCACAGTTAATACAATGGCAAGACAACAAAATAGTCAATTCAAAGATAATGAAGCTAATACAGGGGAGAAAGGCGATGGAACACAGCCAAAAACATAGACATGCATACAGTTGAAATTGTTACAAACTCACAGGTAATTTGTTTACGTCTTTCGAAAGTTTTTCCTAACATTGCAGACGAGCTACGTTCAAAGATGAAAAGATCAATAGCTCTATATATAGATCAAGTTAACATGAACAATATTCCCCTCTTGAAAACAACAAGTCAACAACTAGACAGCAACAATCAATCAATCTTTATATTCAGGCTGGACAGCATGACAACACACCGATCTCTATCTATCATCTCTCGGTAGATCTTAACCTGACAACCCAACAACCTAAAGTTCCAACAAAATATCTCATACTTTTCTCGAGTATCCATTGAAAAATGCACACTGATTGATCCGACCCCCTGCATGAATGAATGAATGAAAATATACTATATTCAAAGAGTACACATCTTGCTCATTGAATTATTTTCCCATTTCATGTGCTTATGTGGTGAATGATCTAGTAGCTACTAGGATGGTTTTTTTGCAGGTTGGGGCATTGAGTCTCGGTTTCTTATCAAATATTGGTTATTTCGGGTAGAACGTGTGGACTGTGGGACTGAATTTGCTCAATGCCTTCTAGCGCATTGCAGTTGCTTCTACTAGACTACAAGTTGGAAGTCTGTACAGGAGGAGTTTTTAGTATTGGCATTGCATGAAGTGATTTGGTCATATTTCTAAAGATTGGCCATGTTCATCTACCAAAGGGCTGTTGTGGACTATCTCACTGATCTATAGGAGCATTTATGATTGGAAACTTTGGTGTCTTATATCCCAAATCATGTCTTGGAATGAATACGTTATCACATAAGAAACTCACTAATTGACTGGAATTCAAAGTGCACGTTCCGGGAATATCTGAACTTAATCTCTAGTCCAAGTTAACTTATCTTATAGTATATGCATACCCCTTTGAATGTCGATTCTTCCCGACCATATTTGAATAATCATGCATATCATGACCGAAGAAACAACCTCATGTAATCTACTAACTTCCACATGCATTAAGGTCTACCACAAAAAGCAGATCTAATATCAACCAACATGAACAAGTTGAGTCCTAAACAATTTTCATGGGTATGCATGCAGAATCTATATACATATCCTTAAAATCAAAGCAACTTGTTCGTTGGAAAGAGATATTTGATCGTTAGGATGTCTACTAGCTAGTTTATTCCCAGTTTCCCAATTCTACCTGTATATAACTGACTTCAAAATCAAAGCATCGAATTCATGCAACAGTATTATTCACAAACTGATCTTGTAAGGTGCCATGTTTGAAGTTTAGTCGTACAGGGGCCTGTTCTTGAAGTTATGTTATGGTAGTTACTTGTAGATCTTCATTTCATTAAACAAAGTGTATATAAGAAAGCCATATATAGTGAGCTAGCTGTTGTTTGGTGTTGTCTAAGGGAAGGTAAACTTGAAGTTGTGAGTCTTGCAAATTCGAGTTTCTCATGCTCTGTGGTGTACGGTTGTTTAGTGAGCAACTCAAATATGCCATGCAGAGATTTTTGAAAGTAATTGTATATTGAGTCTAAAGTCTGGACTCTGAATTTTCTGAGCCCATGACTCCCGAATGAATAACAGTTCAACAATATATTGTCAATGAATATCATGAAAATTAAAATAGAACTCCGAGAATGGCAATATTCAAAACTCGCCCGATTCTCAAGTTATCTCATCATATAAACACGCACATCCGAGTCGCCACGAAAGAACAAATCTGGTTGAATAAATGAACATTCTCCTTAACATTTTCTTCTTCCTCATCGCTGAATAACCTCTCAAACACAAAGCCCAATTCCGAATTTTATGAAGCAAATGAACAAATGGGATACTGCATAGATTGCATGCATATGAAGCTTGAAAATTGAATGATGAGAATCATGTTGTAGAAGATGAAACAGAATCAACACGTATATATATTACAGACCTGCCTTTCGAACACATCAAGTCTTCGTTCATAAGCTCAAGTTGAAGAAATCCTTAACATACTATTCATGAATAAACAAGCTCAAAGATTAAGGAGAAGTCATTGTTTTATAGAACTCCATGGAATTTGTTCATCTGAAGGTACTTTTTTTAAGAAATCGATACGAATTCTACTTGTATCGAATCTCACAGTGTTATTTTTGGTGTCAAAATGTTACGATGCACAACCAATTAAAGATCATCAATTTTGAATTCTCTCAAACTCTATCCAAGTTGACGTCGCCCATTTGTCAATTTGCATCATGTGATGGTAATGTACACATATGTATGGTTCTTTCCTCTGTGCATGTTGATCTATAGAATAGGTGAGGTTTATTACACAAATTGATCTATTATCATAGATATGGCTGGATCATCTATAGTGAATGCTCTGGAGATGAAAACGCATCACATATTCATTTCACTGCGATTAAGCGATATATGGCCAGTTTCTTTATTGATCGTCGTTAATTGCGCATCCCATGTTTCAGAGCCTTTAATCCGTCCCAGTACACATGAATCATATGACTCAACTTGAAGACAGTCAATATTGTTGGTTTGTGTTTCGTCTTGTACGCGTGTAAACGGCGGCCGAATATATTAAAAAATACCACAAGCTTGGTCATGGATTGAATTTCAGGCGTTTGGATATGGCGGTAAATGGCCTTTTGAATTGAATGAAGCTTTATAGATTTCAATAATTTTTTATATATATATGGCTTGTTTGTGTGCTTTCAAATTAGGCAACTTATTCTTTTCACGTCTTCAAAGGAATTCTAAGAAATCAGGTCATGTTCAATTGGCAGAGCTTAATTGACCAATTGGAAACCATGGGTTATCAAATAAATGTTATACCTATTCCATGTTCACTCACATATAAGATTTAATTTTGTTCATTGGTCTGAAAATGTTAGGATCTAAAGATGAACAACTCAGGAACTCAATAAGATCTATTGTAATATACCACGGAAGGATCCAACCATAAATCCATCAATGGAAGTAGCCCTGGTGTACATGTTCGGAAGATGATTCTCAGTTGAGGTTTCCAAGGTACAATAGTTGACTTTCTCCAATGGAACAATACTGGATCACTTACGGATGCCACTGTGGGTGATGACAAGACAATTGTTATGGGCAACGAAGAGACGAAAAGTGTTAACAGGCTAAGAATGAAATTGTGTCTCTTCCGACTGGAAACCATGGACAGATGAAAAGGGACTTGTAGCAGTCACCAATATCACCTTCTTGATAAACCGGCTAACACAACCAATGAGCACGAATATCATTGTAGTGTAACCATCATGTGGTATGTGTGTTGTGTTCACAGTTGATCTTCAACGACCAATTTTTCCTCTTCCTCTTTCCAAACCTTCCAGCCGCTATATACTTACACAAAAAGAAAAAAGCAAGAATTCAGGCAGGGAACTTGCCTCTATATAGTAGAAGTCCAAAGTGCTCAAGCTAAAACATTCTTTCAATCTAAACTCTTGATCATTAGCAAATCATATGTCTCATGTTGTCCGGGTAAGTCTCAATGATCAGATAACTCAATCTGAGCGATTCAGCTTAGCCAACTTAGACAGGTCCGATGACGGAAAATATCACCGAAGGTACCGTCAACGACATACAACACTGTCCAGTTCCATTTGTAGATAATCGGCAATCAATAGAGAAGTAGTGGATAGAAACACATCCATATTCTCACAGAAAACTCGGTTTTTCCATCTATTTCAAAGTTGAGCCTAGACATACAGTGGGCCTGTTATTCCTGATCAGTATGAGCACTTCATTTATGGCTAAGGTTTGTTTCAGTCGAATATATTGATCATGGGAATATGACAACTATGAAACTCAAATTCTATTAAACTAGCTGTAGCTGAACTATATTCTTTTGATTCTATCACGATGCGTTAGAGCATGTTTTGAATATTGATTGACCCACTGGATAGATGCATGCAGAATTCGATCTGTCTGTGACTTGAAAAGTGAGTTATAAGTAAGTGTCATGTGATGTATATACAGTTGATGGATACTCCAAAGATGTCTCTCGTAGTACATAATGTCAGAGAAAAGCAAACAAACCCCATCAGAGTAAGACTCAAGAAGTTTCATGGTATTTGGATTGGTAAATTGTTTGACTGAGTCGGAGTCGTCTGCCCATACCTCGACAGATTTCAGCTGGACTGGCCTGGATGTAAGAAAAGTGATCAAGTCGTCAATGAAAGGAGCATTGAATCCATCATCAAGCTTCAAAGTCAAATCTAGTTCCTGAAGTGCCACGCAAATTATATCATCGAGCAAATCATCGTACTCTGTCATTGAAAGCAGTTGAGCTTGCATACTGTCTGAACATGTTATTGTGGTATGATCAGAAAAAAGCACAGTGTTTTCATCTTTGAAGCACAAAAAATCTTCAATGATAAACTTCAAAACGATACATTGGATTTCCGGTGGAAGACAAGATGCCAATTTAATACCGGTTTCCTTTGAGTTTTAATTTGAAAGAGTCATTGTTGCCTGTTGCTTGTTGCTTGTTGGATGTGTAAGAGTCAAAATTCAAAAGTGATCATTGTGTTGATAATAGCAGTCCCTTTATACCTTTTGGATTCTCTTCCTTCATTGAATGTGTGGTTTGCTAGTAGCTGTAACTATATTTCTACAGGCACCTGCTCATCCCATATATCATTCTGATTCATTTTCCGCCGCCTGTGCAGCTGTGCTCTTCAGTGTCACGTGTACACCCCTGCAAGGGCGGTTTAGCGGTGAACGATCGATCAAAGTCAACTGGTTGGACTCAGAACTGAAAGGTTGAAGCTTGAAAGCTTGGTTACCTCTACATGGCAAAAAATAGGGAAGGATTTACAAATTACAAACCCTTCCATGAAATAACAGAACCTGGAATGCAAGCTTCATAGAATAGAACAACTGACGGATTGTGTATTGGTTTCTTGGTTCCAGCTAACAAATGACAGAAATTAGAAAGACAAGAACCTATCAATACAACTTGACATTTCTTTTGATTCTTATGGGTACCCTATTCATAAGTTACCAGTTTTCTCCTCCTTTAAATACTGCATATATCCTTGAAGAATATACCAAAGCAATTTAGAGGGTTAAGCAATGGTGTTCTGTTGTTGGTATATTACAGCAGGCAATTCATCCATATGCAAGTCGCACGCCACTTCTTACAAATACTGAAATGAATCCTCTTACCGGAACATTCAACCCTACTGTTTCAATTACGATGTTAGATGGCTTCTCGAGACTAGAAGTGTGTTTTTAAACCGGTTTAGACTTGAAATCCGGTGTTTCATCTTGAACAAGTTTGCGGCTCTTCAATCATTGACTCTTTAGTGCATCAAAGACCTGTTCATGTCAAATATTGCTCATGGTATTACGTTACCAATTCAAGATATTGTATGTCGTGAAATTTTATCCTGATATGTACTACTTTACCTTATCAGGAATATATAATATAGACAAATTGGCCAAATTGAAGATCTGCTAATCAAATATATCTTTTTCAAGTTGGTGAGGCAATTGCAATAAGACTTTATTTGGTATAATATGATGTGATAGATCTTCTATCACGATGTACTTTCTTAAAAAAATCTGGAATATGCACATAACTGACCACTTGCGGCGTATTTTGTTTCCCCTAGTTACAAAATGGCTCTGTATTGATATCAACGGTCATGTTGGATTTAGTTGGGTTGAATGACCAATTTGTTTCTTGACACGACAACTATATCATTCAAACAACTTTTAAAAGCAATTGAAGGACCTTCGATTTTACTGCCCCTCAATATAGCACTTCTTTCGGCATATGTCTAAATTTGGATATATACCTTGATCTTATTCAAAACAATTGTATTTACCTGCACCTCAATGTGGTCCGGCGATGAATTGGTAGGCTGGATTAAGGATTGTAAATTGGTCAAATTCTTGAAAGATTGACTATATTAATGATTGTTCCACCATCTTCTGAATTCTTATAAATTGAGCTTGTTGGTGGTCTAGGTTCAAAAATTGGTTATTTCTATATATTTTTTTTTTGGAAAATTTATATATATACGTTTTCTTCGTATGATACATCTCTCCGCTAGCCATCTAATTTAGGAGTTTGATGATCGATCTAATAATAAATTCGGATTATTTATAATTTTTGAGTGTATGTTGAGCCTGCAAATTCAGGGTTGAAAATTGTAAGCTCCTAGTTAAATAAACTCTAATTCAAATGTCAGATCGGATACTATATATTTTGTCGTCAACATGGATCAGAAAAATTGCATTTCTAAATTTATCAAGCATGTTTTCATGAAATAAGGTTGGATTATATAAAACGTACATATATATACACATGTGGGATTTTTAGCGTTAAGGCCATCTAAATTCAATCGATACAGGTAATTTTCAGGTTAAGCTTCTTATTAAAGTTGGAACTTGAAACGCGTCTACCGCACTGTTTGACGGCACAGTTACAACTCGAGGATCTTAACTCAATATATTGACTGATATATTTAAACACCTTAAAAAAAAGACAAAAAGCATCATCGATACCTTATTTCCAGTATGTATATAGCTATAGCAATTGTCGATTTCCTAGTATACGTAAATGACAATATATGACGTTTCTATAAAAGTACGTGAGACTGGGATCATCAACATGATCGTATATGGAATGTCGATCAACGTATACGTCTATTGAACCTATGCGCAATCCTGGTCTTGCATTTAACCAGCAATGTTAAGGGGCAACATAAATTGATTTAAGCTAACTTTCGATTTGTAGATATGTTACTATTAACACATTCAGGACCATGTGGAGCTTGTAAAATAAATACAGCTCTCTATATGTGTGGTAGATTCATTTGTCGATTCATCGATGAAAAAATTGATATAAATACAAACTCATCTCTACTTTTTGCATTTTTAACTCTAGATTGGTTTCAATAATTGCTATCTACACTCATCATCAAACGTTATAGAACTTTGAATACTAATAACCAATCAACCGGTCTAGCACTTTCAAAAAACTCCCCAATTCATACTATACACTAGTATACATCTAAGTCAACTGAAAATTCTAGTTAATCCAACTATTCCCGACAAAGAAAAATAACAAAAAAAACTGTAAAAAATTGGGAACATGGATCGATCTGATTCCTATAATTTATATAGATTATAACTAATCACAATTAAGCTCAGACTCTGAGAGGGACCTGGTGCTGATGGATCAGCTTCTTCATCAACTTCTCCAATTCTTTTCAACACATTTTTTTAACCTAAATTCTAATAAATTTCAATTATAATATTTAACTAAATAAACATGGAAATCCTTTCGAAGTCCATTGGATTTTCGGATAGGGGCTTCACTCATGGTTATATGAGTTGTTCCAGTATATATATATGCAACGTATAAATTAAGTGAATATATCGGCCTTATTTCTTTGAATAAGTAGTAAATGTATTATAACCTTCTGGGCCAGGTGTGTAAAATGTATTTCTGTCATAAGGGGTCAATGGATAGCCATTCTTCAACCTAGATGGCAGATCAGGGTTTGAAGTGAAGTATCTTCCAAAGGCAATAATAGTCCTATCATCAGCATTAACATCAGCAATAAGATTTTTAAATTTTGGATCATGCAAGTACCCCCCAGATCTAATCAAAACACCTTTCCAAATTTGAGAAGCCCATTCAAATGAATAATCTGGAGTCATAGCTGGCTCACCATTAATGTCAATTTTCGAAATTCTGGGTTCGACATTAGAAACATAAGCAAGTCTTTTTCCTTCTTTAGCTCGTCTCTCCAGCTCTGAGTACAAGTAAGCGTATTGAGCAATACAATGAATCTCACCATTGACGCCAGAACCACCATTGAATTCCATGTAAGGTGAAAGTCTAATACCAACTTTCTCGGCACCAACAGCTTCAATCAACTCATCGACAACCTCCAAAATCAATCTAGCTCTGTTTTCAATGGAGCCACCATACTTATCTGTTCTTTTGTTTGCGCCGACATCAAGAAATTGGGCAAGGGTGAAATTACTAGCGCCATGAATCTCGACAAAATCAAATCCAGAAATTCCAATGGCATTCTTAGCAGAAATCACAAAATCTTCCTTGAGTTCTTTAATATCATCCAATGTCATCTCTTCCAATGACATTCCGGCTTCTTTGGCGACCTTTTCGGCATCTGAATCAGCAAATATTCCAGCAGAAGGACCAATCAAACGTAACCCACGGGATTTCATGACAGCTGGAATGGCTGTTCTTCCAATATGTGCTATTTGAGCACAGAAAAGTGAACCTGCATCATGGACAGCAGTGACAATTGGTTTAAATTGTTTTGCTTGCTCTTTGGAGCGATACATGATACCATTAGGATGACCACTTCCAGTCCAAGACACACTTGCGCCATCAGCAATCAATAACCCACCATTGTTTTTTGCTCTATCTTTATAATGCGTTTTCATCAAATCAGTACCAGTAAAGTCCTTGGCATCTCCACGCAATCTTGTCATTGGAGCAAGAGCAATTCTATTTTTCAATTCAATCGACCCGACCTTGATTGGCTTGAAAAGGTTGGTTTTGGATAATTCAGTCATGGCTTGATTGATTAATGGTTGTTCTATTGTAAATTAAACTAGATATATAATTGGAAATTTTGAAAAATGAAAATTTGTTTGGATCTGTTTGCAACTTTGTGAACAACAATGCTCTTACTTATATCAGATTCAACACTTTCTATATATGCAGCATTTCAGATTCTTGAGCAAGCTGATATCCCAATTTACCGGGGCGATTGAATGTATATGTTATGTAAAGTAACCAACTCCATGGATATTGATAACAACTGGTACATATGATGATTAATTGCCAAATGAAAAAGCGTTCTCCGAGTTTAGATTTGTAAGACGCCGGGCTTTAACTTTCAAGCCGTCACCATCGAGTATGATTTTTGTTAGTTTAACGGTCCTTGACAACTTGTTCCTCATTATGAAACGCGGAATACGGATGCTATGACAAATACACACGAACTATTTAGAAGTATCGCGCGATCAATCAATCAATCAATAAATTCTTTTTTTATTCAGTAGTTATACACAATAAGATATAAAAAACTAAACTGGTGTTTCAGACCATCAAAGATCAAGCACTATTAATTATTGAATGGAGTTGTCTATCTCTCTTTTAAACTCAATCATCGCTTGTAACAGATAAGCAACTGGCATTGTTCAAAACAAAATCGAGGCCTTTCATCCTCCGACCATGATAGTAAAAAGTGTCTGGGAACCAGTGACTCTGCCGATATCACAGGTCACTGATCGTCGCTAATCCCGATAGAC
>JAKTRY010000105.1:0-50806 GCA_030579935.1 Ambrosiozyma cicatricosa | reverse complement strand
ATTTGGAGAATAGTAAACAAGCACCGGTCGTTCGGGAAAGTTCCAGAACGCGGATGTACCGAAATAGCCGACAACCAAATAAGCTGATGGCTTATTTTCACAAGCAATCATTTCCAGATTTCTGGATTCATTTCATTGCTCCCTTGAAAAAACTTATCGATCTTAGAATTACAATCAGAGGAACACATGAGGAACTAGACTTGAGATACTTTAATGCTGCTAAATGCTTGTCTTCAATTCAACTTTTGTTCCTTGTCAATCCTGTTGCTACTATACTACACCAAATCCCACTTTCACTAGCATTCTTTTCTCTATCCTCGTTGCCAACTTAATTTACCGAGAAATGCAAATCCGATAAGTATACAGGTTCAGAAAGATGAAGATGTCGGTACTGAGACAATGAAAAAATTGGTTACTTTAGAGCATCATCGTTTGAGTAGAGTGTCTATCGAAATCGGAGGAGACCACAAATAAACGCTGTTGCTTGATTCAATTTCGATGACAAGTAAGAATATCAGCTTGCAATTCTATATATACTACTTATACAATACGAAACTTCCTGTTCTGGCATTTCATCAACCATCGATATCCATATAAACTGTTCAAATTTTCGATCCAGCTTATACTAAGGCCTAAAGACAATTGTTTATTTCACACCCGTACACCACCTTTCAAAATTATGGATCACTTGCTGAAAAATGATTTCGAAGTTGAGGTGAAATTGAATCGTGTTGGAGCATGTCTAAATTGTCACACAAATCTTTTCCATAAAATGTTCTGTTTCAATCGATATTTTTGACTTTACAAGAAAGGACATCGGAAAGCCCATTATACTTTCACCTTTCATTGAAACGGTCACAAAACAACCACAAAGTACACAATGCCTCATTCTTGAAAATGTGACTCTCAACTACCTCTCACAAACAACCCGGACCAGATTTCCAAAAATGGAGAGAAAATTAGGGCATCTGGTGTCCTTGATTGGAGTCCATCTGGTGCTAGCTCACATTGGTGCTAGATGACATTGTTGCAAAGGTTATCAAAATAATACGATTCGATTCATCGATTTTTTCCTGTTTCCATTTCATAACATTTGCTAGATTTGTGTCAAAGATCCCAATCAAGATAGATCTCCTCACTCCCCGCACAATAGACGCTAATAGACCCAATGTTCCGAAATTACTCAGGTCTGGATGCAGAAAATGGCGTCTTCAGATCGACAATGTCAGTACCATTGAATATCCCAACTGTGTCAAGTTTGTTACATCGTTGAGATACCAGGTATCTCTAGTTCAAAAGATCCTGAAGTTGAAATCATCTCGTCTTACAACATTAGAGGTTATCATAGATCTTGTCAGTGGCACAGATATAACAATGTTTTGCGATGCTAATGATCAGTTGATGAAATGGTGCCATGTTAAGGATCACGGAAAAAGAAAAAATAAATTAATAGTTTCCATTCGTTTTGTTGGTTTTCTCAAAGAAAGAACTTTGAGAGTGCAAGTGGCTCACATGGTTACATTGATGAAACTTCATAAGAGTGAAGACTTTGACTTTGAGCTTAATGGTAGTCATAATCCTTCAAGATCTTATCCTTTTGCACAATGTGTTTACCCGTTGCTTTCAAACAACTTTGTTGATTCTGTGGCATTTCAAACTACTATGGATGCTGCTGGCCTAAAAGCCATTCCATTTGTTGATGGCGCTACTGGGTTGAAGAATTTGTTTCTTGAACTCGTGGAATCAATTGGAAAATCCACCCCCAGTGTTATTCACTATTTCAAATCCTAGGATTTCTCGTATCCGCCTGTGTTCTGAGCCAGGACTTCAACTTGATCCTTGTTTTGAGCATTTGTTATCACTTAAAGAATTGGAACTAGGCGATTGTTCAGTGACTGTCAAATGTATCAACTCATTGCCACGATCGCTCACTAAATTAACATTCATTGACGTTGATTTTGGTAACTCAAACTGCTTCCGTGATTTCATAGGGAAGGAAGATGGGTATGGCGGTCGTCGGGTAATCAGATATTACCCATGGTGTAATCCACACATCTCTTGCAGATTACCAATTCATCTGCGAATATTGAAGATGGCCGGTGCTCCCAACAAAATCTACTTTCCTCAAATTTCAAATATCAAGAGGCTTAGAAAGTCAGAAGATGTTAGCATTTGTTTACGTGAAGAGATAGGACATGAGTCTGATAACGAAGTGGTCTGTGGTCCATACACTGTACTAAAGTCATTCATCCATTCCTTATCCCCAACTATGAAACGACTTCAATTTCACAGCACTTGTTATTTAAGAGAAAGCAACTATATTTAGTGTGATTTTGAACAACTATCGCTAGATAAACTGGCTTGTCTAGATACGCTTTCTTTTTCGTGTATAGGTCTGTTAGACAGTTTTGATCTGTCAGCTTTGCCCGACTCCTATGATCTTTGCTTCGCTGCGTTACATGAACTTTCTGGTCAGTTTTCATCAAATCTTGAGTCTTTAGATTTGGATTTGGTAGAGTATGATGAGAGTTTTGAAAGTTTGTGGACGAAATTCATTCTTCCTTTGAAAAACTTGTTTTGCTTAAAAGTTGAACTTTCTGATGGCTGCATTGTTGGCTTCAGGGAAATACAGTTTCCTAAACAGCTTCACACTATCGAGTTGTCCAGAAGTTTTGCTTCACACACATACATATTTGATCAACCTCCTCGTTCTTTAATTCATATCGGACTGCGTCGTGATATGTCTTATGATGAAGATCCAATAAACGAAATTGCTGTTCATATGAACAAAGGAGAGACTATACAATCAATCAAGAGGGTTGTGCATGCCACTCCATATTCAGAATTTAAATGGATTGAAGAATGGTAAAAGTCAGCCAGTAGTATTGACTCAACTCATTTAAGGGTTTTTGAGTGTGTCCATTTCTTTTTCATGCTATTTAGTGTTTTTTTGTGTATAGTTAATTGCCTAGTAGTGTACTGTTTTTCACTGATAATCCTGCTTTTGGTCGTATATATGCAGCGTACAATGTATTTGAAATATGTTATGCATAAGGCTGAAGAAAAGCTACCCAAGAGTCAACTTTCAAGAGTACAGCTTAGACTGAGGGGTTATGACTTTGAAGGATGAGATCAACCCGTACGTCGACGGTCGGACTCAGCGCAGTTGAGACTTTTGAGATTGCAGGCGCCCTCATGAGAAAAATTCCACATGCCTACAAGAACCCAACATGATCGAAGTCTATGTATTGAGTACAACCGTTCAAACCTTTCCACAAGCATGCCACCATTGAGCAACTATTACAAAGTCTTACAACCAAACAAGCAGTTAAATATGGCAATTAAGCTTCACTGTCTAGCAGATGTCTGCCTGGTTCCGGTATGTACAACTTGGATTTTGGAAATTAGGGGCATCTAGTCAAATGCATCAGGGTTCAAGATTCAATTCATTCTATCAAGATCAATTGTATGACTAACATTTAACTCGTCGTGTTTTCAACGATGGATTGAATATAGGTGGGTACTGGATCACCATCAATCTCTGATTACATTGCAAAAACAGAAAATCATATTAGAAAAAGTACAAAGGTGAAGAGTACTCTACATAGTGCCGGAACAACCCTATCAGGAGAATGGACTGATGTTATGGAGTTGATTGGTGAATTGCATGTTTTGAATCATGAACTTGGTGTCCTGAGAATTCAAACCGATGTAAGAGTCGGTACAAGAATTGATAAAGACCAAACCCCTCAAGATAAGGTTGATGTTGTTGAGAGAAAGATCAAAGATATTAAGAATTAACTGAAGCTCGATGTCACATTTCAGTGCTGGGGGTGCTCGTTGCTTTCAATTGTCTTTCTTGAGAGTATTTTATGTTATCTGAGATCTTGGTATTATATTACATCCTTTTTCGTCTTACAAACTTTATACAATTGATTTACACAACTGATCTCAAAACAAAATTGAAAGTAGTTGGCTTGAATCATGTACGAAGCTCTTCGCTCACGAGTCACGGACCGAGGACTCCGATCACGGAAGCAGACTTTGACTACATAACGGACACATATATCTTTTACATGTTAACTATATGTAGTTTTGTACAGTTGTAAGTCTACATTAAAATTAGAGTAGATAACAAAAGTATTAACAAAAAAAAATAGAATTCTAGATCATAATGGACACCATTCAAAATGGACAGAACCTAGGGGAACTACACACATTTTCGACATTATAGATTCAACAGTCTCACCTTCGTTCCCATCAACTTCAATTCTATATCTGAGTTTCTCGGAACCATCACTCCGAAAGCCAATATCCGGTATCAAACCAAAGAATTCGAAACGGGAAGGTAAACCACACAGGGTGATACTTCCACATACAGTCTCTGTTTCTGTTTCAAGTTCGGTAACATCAAAGAAGACAACCAGTGATAAAGAATACAACTGGTCAGGAAAATATAATTGTTTGAAATCTATGGATTGTCTATAGTCAAACCTTAGTTTCAACCGCCTCAAATTTGACAAATGGGAAATGAAGTTTTGCCAGAATTCAGAAAATGATAGTCCATATGAAATAAGATCAACATCCAGCGTGTCCAGAGGAGCAAATTTGGTTTGAAAGACTTGGGACGCATGCAAATCTGAAGTATCGTAAACTGGAAGGAAGACAAGAAAGATCAAACGCGGTGTGAGGGTGATCAATTACCAACGACAACCGTTTCAACCCTTTAGGAAATTCTAGTCTGCTTCTCATTTCTTGTGGTGTCCGTACTGGGGAATTTGTCTATATGTACTGAAAGGTGGCTAACCGTTGATGGTAAATTTTCAATAAATCTCTGAATTTATTTATCAATCGTTATGGATATATCAAATTTTCTTTCACGCTTTACGGGGAATGAATTGGAAGCAATTATAACTGTTTTCAACTTTCTTAGAGAATTTTCCTGGATGTCAAATAAACGGCAATTGCCACCACTGATTGACAACTTGCGTAAATTTAGAGGAAACTTTCTTGCTAATGAAGAGCCAGCAAATGAAACACAAAGGAAAGACATGAATTCTAGACTGTCTGGCAGCGTGTTGAAAACTGCAATCCAGGTCATCACAATATTGTAGGATCAATAATCTCAAAGCAGTCATCCTAGTAACATTGATATGAGGATCGTGTAAATGTTTAAGAATCAAAGAAAGCCATTGAGTGGATGGATTTGAAAATGCAATGAGTGATTTGTTGTTCAAGTGATTATCATGATTGTAGGTAAGGAGAAGTTCTCTCAATTTGCGAAGAAAATCAACCCACTGATATTCATAATCTGAAGAAAAGTGAGCTCTGATGATACTGGCCGAACCAAACTGAGCAAGTAATCCTGAAAACTGACTTCTCATGAAAGCAGACTCGGAAAGCACATTCAAGGATAGGTTGATATTCATGTTTTTGATTTCAAGAAATGCATCTTTCAATTCCTTCAGACAACTCAAAATCCTTTCTTCTTGTTGGACGGAATACAGATTCAAAAACTCAATTATGAGTTTCAATTGTCTTTCCACGTTTCTTCTGTCTCTTTCAAATTTTGAAGCTAACCATGCTTGCAATACAACACAAGAACCCAACTTGTTCAGTAGAAGTGGCAATGACTGAGAATGTGTTCAGACTAGCTAAATCATTCAATGTCTGTAATAAACAATTCTTGTTGAAAACATAGGTTAATGATACATCTAATGATGTGACAAACTGAAGATAGGGTGCATATTGCAGGAGATTGGAGTCGTTGCCCAATACACACAAGCCTTTCAATTTTTGGCATCCATATTTGAGTATATCCATTGTCTTGCTTTGGTCAAAGTTGAAATAATCGTAATTCATCGTAATAGACTTCAATTTGATCTTTCTGGACAAAATAAAATCGGTAAGTTCATCAAAATAGCGGCATTTGCAAATTGATGAGTTCAGCTCTAACTGTTCAAATGCCATTGAAACTGCACCAGCTAAAACATAATTTTGATCAAACACGCATGCAAGTTCTTTCATCATGGATTTCATTCCTATACCTTGTTTCTTATTGATGGTATTGTTAATGTAGTTGAGATAATCAGTAATCACACATTGGAAGATAAGACGGACAATCTCTTAAGGTAAATTTCAAGTAATCATTAAGACTGTGGTAGGGACAGTGTATGTTATGTGTCTATTCAGACGATGGTAAATGTCCGTCATTGTTCAGAGAGATGTATCATGAAATGTGTCTTGAAGGTATTATCCTTAAGTTGATATAAAAGAACGAGAGGCATCATATGATTTAGCTTTCAATGGTTTTTTATCATGAGATCTAAGACAGAGGTCGATTTGTATTGGAAATCAAATGGTAGTTAGCCTTCGTTCTTTCAGCTCACGGGAAGAAGATTCGATTGGAAACTGTCCCGCCACCAAGACTCGAGTACGACTCGCGAGCTATTTTTTTTTCACATATACGTGTAGTAATCAATTAACTATACAAAGAGCAAATAAAGTTAAAGAAAAATAGAAGAAAGTAGAATTTGAATAAATGAATTTCTTTAGGCACCGATAATAGCCATTAAATAAAAAGGAAGAAAATTAGAACTATAAAAACTAAATTTTATTTTTTTTTTTATTTTTTTTAGAAACATATTGGGAAAGTTGAACTAATTTAAGAATAAAAGACTTTAATCAAGGGAAGTACATGGACTTACCGTGATATCTGACGAAAGAAACAACTGATTTCTTTACTTGGATTAAAGTCTAATTTTATTCTTCTTAATGCTTTTCAACTTTCTTAGTATATTTCTAAACAAAAGAAAAAAACTTATATATATATACGTTCGTATATATATAACGAGTATGCATGCACATACATGTGGTAACCACTGAAAAGAACTTCAGATCTGAAAAATGATGATATATATATATGCACCAATATTAACATGCGGTTGAAAAGTTATGAAAGCAGATTTTATATGCATATTTTTCCAAAACATATTAAGTATAAATTTTAATTTCATGAAGAAAAACAGGACATTCCATTCGCATTAAACTACAAGAACTTTTAAAAAAAGTAAATGCGTAAAAGTGAAAAATTACGAATTTAGGGTAAAAATTAAAATTCTGCAACTTTGTGAAAACTTGCATAAAAATGGAAATTCGGCATATCTAAAATTAAAAAAGCATGTAAAATGTGCAGAAAGTGTTAAAGTGTAAAAGTGCAAAAATGTAAAAACATACAGAAATAACAAAAGTAAAAAAGGTTCAAAAAGTGTTCAAAAAATGTAAAAATGTAAACTTATAAATTTGTAAAATTGTAAACTTGTAAAAACATAAAAGCATAAAAACATAAAAAATGTAAAAAAAAAAGCTTATTCTAAATTTCTCTTTTCTAGATACATGGATACTAGGCTGTATAGTGCACAAAAAAATGAAAATGTAAACTAAAGCTGAAACCAAGTTCATATTTAAATTAATTTTAGTGTAAAAAAAACAGATTTAAAAAATCATGTAATTCATTATACACATATCTTTACCCAATTTTACTTGACGTGCTCTCTCTACCTATATGGTTTCTTTTTTTACCTACTTTCAGAGGAAACAAATTCTCTTTAGATTAAGGTCGAAAACCCCTGGTGTCAATTTTGCTGAATCCGGTCTTGCAGAGACAGCGTTTGATCGTTTCTATACTCCCAATCTGTCATGAGACTGTGGTTTATAGTCTTTTGGACTTCAACAAAAACTGCCGTACAACCCAATAGTGACTCCGGCGGAGATCAACTAAGGGCACTCCTCGTGTCGTCTAGCCCTTAATCACTAGACCACGTACAAGACTAGCCTACATAGAAATCAAAAATGAAGTAAAGAAAGGAAAAATTAGCTATCTAATTATAGGCAGCTGAAAAAACCATAAATTTGGGAAGGGAAAGTAGGAAGACGAAAGTGGAATTGGCTGCAAAATTGAAATAAAAGCTGAAATTAACCATACATAGGTAAAAAGGAAAAATTTGGAATGGGAAGAGGGAAAGAAAGAGGTCGAGGAAGGAATTAAAGCTAGATAAAAAAGAGATAAAATTGAGGTTCTGGTCCCGTAGTTCAGTTGGTAGTACTTCTGCTAGTCGTGGTAAACTCCAGAGCTGACTCAAGTTCGACTCCCATTGCGGGTATTTGCACGTTTTAAAAAGGAGTGCCCTTAATTGATCTCCGCCGGAGTCATTATTGGGTTGTACGGCAGTTTTTGTTGAAGTCCAAAAGACTATAAACCACAGTCTCATGACATATCGGGAGTATAGAGACGATCACAGGGGTTTCCGACCTTAATCTAAAGAGAAGTTGTTTCCCCTGAACTATGCAGGTTTAAAAAAACTGTCGAAGGCTAGGCGAAACCTCAAGTACCTTTTTTCTTTCGAAGTATATAGTTTAATTCAGGATTGTTTCGTCTAAAAAAAAGTGTGTGAATAAAATTTTGTAATTTACATGCTAACTATACGTTTGTTTAATTGTATATGTAAATTTTTAAAACTAAAATTTTATAAACTAGAGTCTATTTAAAAAAAGAGTACATGCTTCAGATAATGTACAGTTTACTAGAGCTATTTTTTTTTCACATAGATGATATTCAAGCGTTGGATACAATTGAATGCTTCAATTTACAAGTGATGCCCAAGGTCAAAACTCAAACAGCAGAAACCCCCAATGAAACCCCCTTCAAAATCAACAAATTCTACACTGACCAAGTCAGCGTAGTTGATCAACCACTCTTGAAGTGTATCACCGTTGCAACAGTTAGCCAAGTTAAGCAGTGCAACTATTGTAGAGTTGTTGGTCATGCTGCCACTGAATGTCCTGATACTGAGCCATGCAACAAGTGTAAACAAAAAGGGCACCATCATCTCCACTGCAAAAACAAGTACACCCAACTTTCTCCAGAAGAGAACGAAACTATGGTGATTGGCAATGCCATCAATACGTTAAACCAGGTTACAGAAACAACTGAAAACAAGGTGTTCAAACAACAACTACAAAACCAGCTCAAGGTTATTTCAGAGTCATTAGTGACACATGTTAAGTACCAGGTTGAAAATGATCCTTTGAAGAACCCAGCACCATTGGTCAAAAAAATTTATGATCAGTATCAAGAACAACAAAAAAAAACAGCCACAACCGCGACCACGACCACAAGATCAGCCTAAAAGGTCTGAACTCTCTGAACAACAATCAAAACAACCACACAAAAATCCAGAAATTATTAGTTTTTCTTTTATAAAATAATATATTTACGATTTATAAGTGAAAAAAAGCTAGCTATACTGAACTACGCATCGATCTAGTTAATTCATATTGACCTCATGAAATCTGCATGTAGTCCATGTGTAATATTAAGATTTTACAGCTTATATAAATTTTCGATGTATATAGCTAATTTTTCTATTTTCGATAGCTATGGCCTATAATTTTAATTTTTTTTAATTCAAATATTTGTGTAATTCGGCCTGTCGCCTCAAATTGTTTATGAGTGAAATGATCGGATATCTAATAATTAAAACCTAGATCTAAATCCTAAAAAGATATTAAAATAAATTAGAATTTTGATTTCATAAACCTATAGAAAGGAGTAAAGGTGGGATATGAAGAATGTAAACAAATTAAAAATAAAGTATAAATAAGCAAGCATTCATGCAGAGCATATGACAAACAATTCTGCAAAAAGAAGCTATATAGAAAAAAAATAAAAATATAAGCAAGAAAGACAACAATAAAGAGAAAACTGTAATTAAGCAATGAAAAAAATGTAATGAAAAGAAAAAAGCAAAGAAAAAAATGTAGTAAACTGTAAGATAAAAAATTAAAGCACGACCATAAACATAAACATAAGCATCAAAGTTTAAAAAAATAGGGGGAAAATGAAACAGGGAGTACACGACAACTATGAGCTTGCCCTAGCTTTCAGCAATCTGAACAGACGTCAGCCCAATTTGCTCTAGAAGGAACAGCCAAACCAAGAAACTGAAACTCCCAAGACTTAATTCTTTGATTTGTTAAATCTAAATCTTGACTTCTTAATACCGAACTTACTCTTACTTTTGCCTTTATCCTTCTCCTTTTCATTCTTCTCATCCTCCAACTCTGCCTCTTCAGAAACAACACCATTAGAAGGCAACGAGCCAACACTACTCAGTCCACCAAGACCAACCCCACTTGCATTCCTGCTACCGTTACCGCCACCATTGCCATCATTATTTCCACCACCACCTCCAAGCAAAGAAGAACCACGTGAGATGGTCTTATGCAACAAACTATGGTGTGAGCCTGAACCGGCAACTGAACTTTGATTATGTGAGTTCACACTGACGTTAGAGTGAGAGCCGTTGCCATTGGCATGAATGTTATCATGGGAAGATGAAGACAAGTGGCGTAATGCTGCTATATGATGACCATTTGCCATTGATTGGGGTTGTGTGGATGGTGAAGTTTGTAACGATAGTGGAGAAGCTTGTCTTTGTGATTTAGATTGGGATTGAGGTTGAGGTTGTGTTGTTGATGCTAATGGTGACGTTGGTCGTTGAGTTGGTGTGTTTGTGGCTAATGCAGGGACAGGAGTTCGAGTATGAGTAGCAGCAGATGTTGGAACCGGTGTTCCATTTGGATTTGGATTCACTTTACAACTTTCAGAACTAACAATGGTTGAATTGGAGCGAGCTTTAGCTAACCCATTTGAAGAATATTGATGGTTAACACCAACACCAGCACCAGAACTAGAATTCAAATTGGACAAATTGGAATTCAAATCACATTCATCATCATCCAGCCCACTGTACAAATTCTTTTCCATGAAACTAGCTTCATCCTCAACCAGTCTATAGAACAACAAATAAGCTGTAGATATACCTGGACCATCACCATAGAACCGATACACGAAATTGTCATCGATGGCTTCCACAGTTTCATCATCGAACAACAACCAGCCGTATTTGGCAGTCTTAATCAATGAAACATAGTGTCCATGATATGGACCTCCTCCAATGTGGACCACCACAGCGTATAGTTCATACAGCTGATCTTGATCTTTTGAGTCTGCTGTGGTGTTGAAGATACGTAGTGTTTTGTTGTATTCGACACGGCTGAATAACTTAACCATTCTACCTAATGTCTCTGAATATTTGAATCTTTTCAAATGGAATGCTAGAATCTTTGGAGATTTCTTGACTTTTATGGTTTTCGCAGCTTCTTGTAATCCATGACAGTTCTCACAGAAGAATTTGTTTGATTCTGATAACATTTCAATCTGGGAGAAGTTACGAAGACAGTTTGTAATTGATGTGTTTTGTTGTAAGTCAATGGATAAGTCTAAAAATGGTTCATCTCTAGTGGAAACGTTCTCACATGCAAGACACTTGGTCTCTGAAGTCAACAAACCTTCAAACAAATCACGGAATCCACAATTTGGTAAATCTTTAGATCGACAAAACATATCTGCTGTATCAAAGACATTATTAATCAAGAAATTCAAAAATTCATGGGCATCCTGATGCATGGAAGCAGCAAACATTTCATTTTCTCTCTTCACGACATCGACTAAACTTTGAGCAGAGACGATACCGACATTGGATTTGTTTTCAGACATGCATTCAAAGGTATCTTTCAATGTTGTATATAGACTTAAGTCCATTCCATAGGACTTAGCATATGAATGATCCAAGTTAACGATTGGTCCCTTAATCAACGCTTGTCTTTTCCTTTGTTCTGAAGTGGCACTACCGTCTTTAGTGACACCAATGATGGTGATATTGTTCTGTTGATTCAAGAAATAATAAAGTTCTAAGTTTTTGAAAGCTGGGTATCTTGAAATTATACTTTTTTCTAGCTCTGGATTGTGTAATTCAGCTAAACTTAAATTGCAAACGTTGCCCTGTGAACTGTTGTTTGATTGTTGATTTCCATTACCACTGTTGTTTGAAATGTTATAATTGTTGTTTCCATTACTGTTATTATTATTGTTATTGCTATTATTATTATTGTTGCTGTTGTTATTGGATGATCCTCCACCAAAGAGATTTCTCATATACTTACCACCCATTCCAGAGCCCGCTCCAGAAGAGGATTGTGATGAGGAACCATTAGAACCACTACCACCATTCTCACCGTTCCCATCACCATTACCTTGATTAAGTTGATGTTGCTGAAACGAAGCAGTGAAAGAATGAGGTTTGACGCCAGGAACTTTCAATTTTCTTCTTCTTGGATGATTTGGATCTCTCTTGGGGAAACTCAACACTTCTCTTCTAAATTCTGGAGTATGATATAACACTTGTATGATGGATGCAATATAACATGTATAACCAAAGTTTTCAAACCCATATATCTTTTCTGATCCATCCCCATAAGGTAGCTCTGGGTCGTCTTCATTGATAACCTTAAATTCCAACTCTGGATCTATCGGGTCATCCTCTTCCTGAGCGTTGGACATCTCGAGGTGCGATAACTCAACTTTCATCGAGTCTAAGTTGGATAAAGTACCATTTTTTGCTGTTGTCGTTGGCTTATTACTGCTTGAATGCTGTGGAGAGGAGGCAGTTGTGGTGGATGTATTGGCAGTGGTTGATGTTGTTGCTGTTGTAGAGCTCGTTCCCGTTGATGAAAATTTGGACGTTGAACCATTACTACTGGGTTTTGAATTTGTAGCTGAATTTTGAATTGAATGTGAAATCGAAGATAATCTTTTTGACCCTTTATGCTGATATTGATTTTTATCCTTTTCCTCTTCTTTGTCCTTGTCTTTAGATGACTTTGAAAACTTGTTTAGCTTCTTCAGCATGTTGTAGGTTTTGGAGCTTGTTGTGCTTGAATTTGAAAGGCTTTGAAAAATTTAGCTAAATGAGGTAAACGAAATTAAGAATAATACGATCTCTTGAAGTTTCCTGGTCCTTCTTGGGGGGTCATAAAAATATTGAAATTTGAAGGGCTAGGGAGAAAGAAGGAAAAATGAGGATGATATCCTTTCAAACTGATCGACCAAGTGATGTGCTGTGTGCCGTGATATAATGAGGGAAATGAGTGGCCACAAGAACAGTTAACAGACTTGAGTCTTGAAAGTCCAGATACTTTTTTGAGTTAGGCAAAGGGAGTGGATTCGATGTGTAATAATAAGGGTATCTTTATGTACTGTTGTAGGTTATTTGTTCTCTCTAATATCTATGAGCAAAAGCCTGAAATTTGTGGGTGTCCTTAATAATATGAAGCTGATTCAGTTGACAACGTACCACAGTCTGGTCTGCATACTGCGCGCGGGGATTCTCCCTACTGTTAACATACGGTACATACGTATGTACTTAGCAGTAGGCTCAAACACGGTCATGACACTGGCAGTCCCCTTCTTGGTACGGTTCACGGTTCACCCATTCACCCATTCACCCAGTCACCCTCCTCTTTTTGAAGAACACATATATACTTGCGATAAACGATAAACGGGCATTCTTGAACCGTTATAGATATGCTTACAACCTACAATGCCCACTTTTGCCACCGTTAAATGTTAAATGACAAATGTTCCCAACTTCACTTCGTAGAAATACGTTAGCTTGCCGTAACCTGCAACCTGTAACCTGTAACCTGTAACCCGTAACCCGTAACACATTAGCCCCGGTTTTTATCTTCCATCCCTCATCTGTCATCTGTCACCCTGCACCATCGTCTCATCAATCTTCAATGCCGTTGCACTTTAAATTCATCGCTGGCCGGTGTACAGGTGCGTCTTGCCCAACTGATAGGAGTCATTCACGAGATTTCCTATCTTCCTACATCCCTAACCCATGTGATTAGTGATCACGTGTAAGATAAACAACTGGGCAGGTGTGAGCTTAGCTTTGGTTTGTATAGCTTTTTTTTGCGTTTTAACTTGTTGAACTGCGCCCCCAGTCCCAGCCATGATTTAATAATTTAATTTTGGTGTTATAAGCTAGAATGCCAAAAACATATACGTACGTATACATGCATTTAAGCTGTAGATGGTTGGGGATTCTATATATACGACAAATTTGAAGGGATCCCGGATGAGCCTTTATCGGTATTTTTTTTTCAATTTTCATACTGACCTACAGTTGATCCTGCATTTACTATCGATTATTTCTATAAACAAGATCACTTGTATCTATAAATACATTGATTTTCTAATTTGATTGCTATATAGATGATATGCGTGCTATAGTTGGTTGTAGTTGAGTTACAATTCATTTGCAACATGAATAAGAAATCGGAACCCAACCAACCAACGTTTTCTGATTCTTGAATGAAGCATATTTTGGGAGAAGATAATTCAAGAATTGGCCGAGACAGGTGATTCGAGACTCGAAAGCAATTTCGCTGTGTCTATTAATTTACCCAAAGCAATATATATATATATTCTTGAACAAATAAATGAAAAAGAAGAATTAACTTATAGAACTTTGAAGACAATTGAAGACAATTGAAGACGAGACCAATATTTGCAAAGCCAGAAACATGTGAAAGTTAATTGTTGGAATTTTAATCTAGCTAGAATTAAGCAGCCTGCCTTATTTATACACTAATGTATCTGGGGTAAATACTACACTAGATTAACGAGGCCAAATTGACATTCTCTTTAAGTCATGTAACTTGTCGTAATTAGCTGATGTACGCCATGATGAAGTTTGAATTTGAACTCGGTGATCAGTGATCTTAAGATGATCAAAGCCAAGGGGAATGACGAGAACCGTGGCATCGATCATCGGTTATACACAAACGTGGCTAATATCCTATCCCAAAGGAGCTATAATGAGGTATAAGTTAGCTAGATAGTAGATGTGCAACAATAAAAACTTTCAGTAGTATTATAAGAAAACGGCCAATGTGAATACCGTTCCCTTCCCAAATAACACCTCCCCCATGACAATCCCAAGTACGTGTTTGTGTTGTTCGTGTTGTACGTGTTGTTGATCTATTTTCGTATAGACAAGAACCAAAAAGTGGCAGCAGCGAGAGAGATTGAAATCGATGCCATCAAACTTATATAGCTTATATGGAGAGAGAGCGGGACTCTCACTCGGATGACCCTCCGGTCTCAGACTCATGTAGTACGTGCCTCTTAATTTCCAACCTTCTAATTAGGAGTTCCTTCCCACCCAAAACATCCAATCATATAAAGTCATGCTTGGTTCCTCTTTTCTTTCCTCTGGCTCTTCATACCCTTTCGTTTCTCTTCATGATGTTATTCCCTTTGATCCTTTGGTAGATTAAGCACTTCTTGTACTTCATCACATGTCATATTTCTGAAACATCCCAGAACTGCTTAAAATAGATCAACATTAAGAACATCCAACACACAACACAAAGCACTTCAACATGTCCCATATCAACCATCCTTATTCGATACTAGCTCGTGAGAAAAGCTCAAGGACAACTTCTTCCATCAGTACAAATGGTTCAAGAACAGATAGTCTGTTCTCCAGAGAATCAAGTCGTTCTTCTTCATCTTCATTAATGATGATGCCAAATAGTCCCAACTCCAAGCCCACCTCCACCTCCAATTCGAATCCCATTCTAATTTCCAGTCCCCTTAATTCACCACATCCTTTCAATGGACTCATTGGTGTTGAATTCCCACGTCATAGTCAATCAATTTCAAATGGTGCCGCTGTCATTTCAACGTTCAATAATGATGCCTTAAGTACAATTTCCAATAGCGATAGTACAGATTCTACGATCATCATGAAACCTGTTGATCATATAGTTACAGTTAAAACTACATCAACTATTCCTGATGATGATCAAGACAATGGTGATGATTCAGCTATCGTGCAGGCGAATCATGGTATTTACTCTTCTGCCGTGAAGTTGGTTACTGATGATGACAAGAAGTTGAGTTTGATCGCTGATGATACTAGAAATTTACAACGACAGTTCTCTTTGAATTACAAGTCAGACTCTAATTCCAACTCCAATGCTAATTCAAGAACCTGTTCTTCTGATTCTGTGGATTCTACAATCACTGATCAGACTCCTCAAATTTTAGTCAAGAAGAACCGCAGAAAACCACCCGTGCTCACACCCCAAGACCAAGAATTTCAAGAAATCCAGCAACCTGTAATTATAGTGAATGGATCAAGTGAAAACATTACTGAACATGATTCTAGTTACGAATCAGAAAAACAATTCTCTTCAAATAGACCAAATTCAGCAATAATACCGTCTTCGATGGCTTCCATCGCTTACACCAATGGAATCCCAAGAGTGAACCATAAACATCATAACTCTGAACCATCAATACGAGTTCCAAACTCCCATTCATCATCACATTCTCAATTTCAGGCACTAAACCCATTTTATCAGCAACAACACGCAAATTCAAATTCCAACGCAAACCTGAAACCAGAGAATCCATTACGACAACAGAAACGTGCTTCGATGTCTGCAGCAGCCCTAGATAGAATGAATCAGAGAAGTATCTCACCTATATCACCAATATCATCAAAACTTCAATCAGTTCCATCATCTGCCAAAGTCTCGGATTTACGTCGTTTAAGTACAAGTTCTTTATCACCAGCACGTTCACTTTCAAGATCGTTTTCTTTATCTCGTCCTTCAACTTCAGACAACGTCAATGGTGATGCAACAACATTAACCAAATCTCATGATTTCTTGTCTCATGCTTTAGGTTCCGAAATTGCCTTGTTGTCCACTGAGTCTGCATTGAAACAGTATTCTGAAAATGCCAAAAAACTGAAAGATCCAGAAGTGTTGCTTTCATACAGTCAAATCCTAATTAGAGCCGCATTGGAGATAAGTGATAAGGAAGTTAAAAGTAAAGGCAAAACACCATCAACATCTACATCACAGAAACAACAACAGAGAAAGAAGTACTTATTGGAAGCACACGAAGCACTGAAAAAATGTTGTAAAGCCGGTCTATTAGATGCCCAATATTTGTTAGGTGATTGTTATTACAATGGAATTTTCAGCGAAAACGGAAAACCAGAACATTCCAAGGCATTACAGTTGTTTGAAATGGCAGGTAAGTTAAAACACGCCGAAGCAGCATATAGAACAGCATTATGCTATCGTCGTGGGATAGGTTGTAATCCAGACTCAAGAAAAGTGGTCAAGTTTGTTGAAATCGCAGCTTTGAATGGATTACCGGTGGCAATGATGGATCTAGGTATCTACTGTTTCCATGGGCTAATGGGGTTGCCTAATGAAGTCAACATGAAGAAGAAAGGTATATCGTGGCTAAGAAGAGCCACCGAATGTGCTGTTCCTATCTCTTGTGGTGCACCTTATGAATTAGCATTGATTTATATGAACGGTTTCAAAGATATCGTTATCCCAGATAAGAAGTATGCATTGAAATTATTGTTTGAAGCTGCTAGCTTGGGTCATGCTAAGTCTGCTTCGATGCTGGGTAAACTGTATGAATTCGGTGATGAGCAATTGGTTGAATCTAATGCTAAGCTGTCTTTCCATTTTTATAAGCTGGGTGCTAAGGGACACGACGGTGATGGAATGTATGATTTGTGTTCTTGGTATTTTGTCGGTTGTGAAGGTGTCGTTGAGAAAGATTATTCAATGGCTTTCTATTGGGCTTTGAAAGGCGCAAAGTTGGACCACGGGAAATGTATGCTTTTGTTGGAAAGATTTTATGAATCTGGTGTTGGTTGTGAGGTTGATAAAGAAAGAGCCAATTATTGGGGAAAATTGGGTAGAAAGAAATTGGGTTTGAAAAAGAAGATGTCCAAAAAGAAGAATGGTAAAAAGGATAAGAGTAAGAAATAGATATATTTGTTTTGTTTTTGTTTTCCTTTTTATTCGAGTTGTTTGAATTTGGTTGCCGAGTTTTGATTGTTAATATGTTAAACCTTTCAAATATATAGGCTAGAGTATAAGTCTTCTAATACGACTTGTGACTGTAGATATACATATATTTTTTACTATATAAACCCACATATATGCTTAAATATCTTTTAATATATATTGATTCAATTTTTTTGTTTTTTGTTAGAGCTAGCTAAAAATTGACCTATCACCCAGATTGTAATAGACAAATTGATGGAAGACATGGAATCACTGACCGAGAGATGACGATAGTTCAACAATGTTATAGTAAAAACAACCCGGTTGGATTGTCAACTCTTAGAACATGCGCCACAAGGTTTTCGGCGACTGCTGAAACAATGATCATTAGGGCGAATGGACAGTATGACACATATAAGATGAAACCCGTGTCTGATTCGGGGGAGTCAAGCTGAGTCAGAAACTGCTTAATTGCATACCTAATTCGGGTTTCGTTTATAGATTTCCTTTTTAGTTGTCTATTTTCGCATGATGGGATCAATAATTGATGACATTGTATGCATTTTAGTTTAATATATATGTGACTTCAAATAATATGGAGAATGGAGAATGTAAATTTTTTTGGGGGTATTTCTAAATGGCACGAAGAAGTGAAAAGTAGATCTTAAAGAGTAAGACCCAGCAAACAAAAATGCAAAACAAAAAAGCAAGAACCAGGTTATGTGATCAAAAAACCGCTATTCAATTAATCGAATGATCACTCAAACAACAACATTGTTAAATAAATAAGAAATTGACTCACCATTATGCAATCTTCTGATGGCCTCAGCCAAAGTTCCACTGATGTCAATAATCTCCAACTTAGGACACATTTCAGCAACTCCAGAAAGTGGCATGGAATTAGTACAAACGATTCTTTCCAATGAGCTTTGATTCAACTTCTGAACAGCATTTCCACTGAAAATACCATGGGTGACAATAGCAATAACTCTCTTGGCTCCTTCAGCAAGCAATAAATCAGAGGCTTTACATAAAGTACCACAAGTATCAGCCATATCATCAATCAAAACACAGGTTTGGTTTGCGACATCACCAACTAAAACCATCTTCGAAACTTCATTGGCTTTGGCTCTTTCTTTATGGATCAATGCAAATTGAACATCCATCTTATCAGCTAATGAGGCAACTCTTTTAGCTCCACCAGCATCAGGTGAGACAAACATTAGATCCTTGGATGGCAATTTTTCTTTAACGTATCTTAAAACTTGTGGTTCACCATACAGATTATCAACCGGGATATTGAAAAAACCTTGAATTTGAGAAGCATGTAAATCCATAGTGATAACATGATTACAACCTGAAGTGACCAATAAATTAGCAATTAATTTAGCACTTATAGCAACTCTTGACTTATCTTTTCTATCTTGTCTTGCATATGGGAAATTGGGTATAACTGCAGTAATCTTTCTAGCTGATGCTGATTTACATGCATGAACCATCAATAAAAGTTCCATAAGGTAGTCATTTAGTTTTTCGTGACCTCCACATCCAGTTTGAATTATGTAAACATCTTCATCACGGACTGTTTCACCTACTAGGATGGCGGATTCTTGATTGGAAAATTGAATGGCATTGATGTTGGAGATTGGAACTTGTAGTGAGTCACTTATCTTTTGCGCTAGTTCAGGGTGTGAGTTGGCTGAGAGAATCTTGATCTGGTTTTTTGGTTTTAAAAAGGACATTGTTAACTGAGTGAAATATCCTTGTCTTGATGTGTTTGATTGTTTTGACTATCTGTAAGTCTGTGGCAGGTATTGTATGATGAATTCTTTGGCTGCTTTTAGTTTTCCCCAATCAGAGTAGGCTCTTTAAAATCTGGAGAAGTTTGTAAATTTTTTTTGGTGCCCGCGAGAATTTCTAGAAGTACAAAAAATGATGCAGATACAGATTGAGACTTACTCTTGACACCGAATCATTAAACAGACAGGGGTACATCACCATACACCACACTTTCAGGAGAATAAACACCAGCACACCCTTTTCCTTTCTTCAATCAAATATAATCATATACCGAAAATGGCATCCCGTCAAGCATACAAGAGACTCACCAAAGAGTACAAGCAAATCACAGAGAACCCACCTCCATTCATCATAGCTAAGCCCTCCGAGTCCAACATTTTAGAATGGCATTTCGTTATCACTGGACCACCAGCAACACCATATGAAGGAGGTCAGTACCATGGCCGACTCACTTTCCCATCTGACTACCCTTTTAAACCACCTAGAATCAAGATGGTTACTCCAAGTGGTCGTTTTGAAGTGAACACCAGACTTTGTTTATCAATGAGTGATTTCCATGAAGAATCCTGGAATCCTTCTTGGTCAGTGGCAACTATTGTGAATGGATTACTTTCCTTCATGACAGGTAATGATAGAACCACAGGTTCAATCGAAACATCAGATGAAACCAAGAGAATTTTTGCTAAGAGAACTAGGCAGTTCAATTTGAATTCAAATCCTTTATTCAAAGAGAATTTCCCAGATTTATGTGAGGAGAATAAGAAATATTTGGCTGAGTTAGCTCAGAAACAAGCAGCTGCCGCTAATCAGAAATCCATAAATGCTTTGAAAAAGGAAACCATTGTTAATCTTGATAAGATCACAGATTCAGAAGATAGACTGAGAGCCGAACTACTTCTGCAACAGACCGTTTTGAATAACAAGAAGAAACAGTTGAATAAGAATGAGAAGAATGGTGTTGCTGGTAACAATAATGGTTTGGCTCCAAATGAGAGCAAATTTTTTCCCATGAAGGTTGTGCTTGCTGTGTTTGTGGCCGTGTTTTTAGGTTGGTTGATGCAACGTTAAAGATGTACGGGATCCGTTTTTCGTTTTTGACGCACTATTTCTGAGTTTATCTGTGAACAATTCGAAACAGTTAGTACTGCTGTTTCGTTGGAAGGATGTGACCTTCTAAATCCTGAGTATATTCCAAATCATTGCTATCAATATATGATATTTTAATTGCTAAGTTATTGTGACCCCCCTCTGCTACATAGGAATCCCCGTGTTTCTTTTTTGCCTTACCTCAACATTCACTTCAATTTTCCTCTTGCTTACTGATGCCCAGTATCAAAAATTCTAAAGACATGACCTTTGTCTTTATAATCTTTGTGTGAGCTCTCAAAGTTGCTACTTATCTTCGCCACCCTGCTTGTTTCACTTGTAAGTGCTCGGCTATACCACATTTTTATTTTCTTGCCTCGGTTTTTATACATTTACCCAGTTTTGACAATTTTATTCTAACATTAGCCATTTTTCTTTTTTATCTCTGCATTATCATAGATTTTTTTTATATCTCTTTTTCTTATAACATTAATTCATATAGAATATACACACAAGAAATGAATCATAAAATCACGGCATGTCCATACATGCCTGGTTCCCCTTCATAGACCTAAAACAGAAAAGAAAAAACGGTGCTTCCCTTGTTAACGAGTTTTCAAAACGAGTTTTAAATCTCTCTAGCTTGAATGGTACTTTGTAGACGTATGAAACAAGAGCGACAATCGCACATTGCAATCGATTCAAACCAAACCCGAGTCCAATGCAACCGACAACGTATCCCTTGGTTCACAACTCATTTGTCAGTTTTTAGTGAAGTGGAACACCCACTAGGTTTCAACCTTGGAACTTGCCATTTTTTATATCGATAGCTTACTGACCAATTTGATCGATATACTCTTGCAAATCTTCTTCTTCAAAGATAATCTGACACATTAAGGAACAAGAAGGACACACGGCAACATCTTCACCATCCTTCATATCTTCTAAACAAATTTGAAATCTATCTCCACAGGGACACGGATATGTGAATAGCTGTTGCACTGGATCAAATGTAAAATCTTCTATTTCAATTTGATCGTAGATTGATAGTTGTTCGGACATATTGTGTTCTGATCTCTTACGGTTTTTATTCTTTGGTTTGGGTTGTTGTTGTGCTCCCTATTTTTTCTTTTTCTGAAGGGTATAAAGGTTGGACAACTGGGACGGGTGGTATGATGAGTCACCATTTTGCCTTCCACAAGCTCAAAGTTGTTACTTAGAATGCAGTAGTTGAGCCTATAGTACTCCCGATAATGGAATCGTTTTTTTTCAAAATAAATATTTTTGTTGGCTGTGCAATTTTAAAAAAAGTTTAAAAACAGACAAGCGACCGGTCGATCATCAAAATCGACTCCATATTCATACCACGTGCGCACATGAAGGGTTACCAGCCCTGAGATTTGAAGAAAAAAATGCCTGCTGACTGTGAAAATTCCTGACACGTGACCGAATCTGCAGAGCGAGATTCAGCGATTCTGAGGGAGTTGGCTTACTGACACAGACGCTCTGAGTGGCAGCACCCATACTCAGAGTCCCACTGCAGGCCTCTCTGTGTTTCCAGTGACTGGATACTGCGCTGGTGGATGGGTACGTGCAATCCAACGTGAAAAAAGTCTTCATATCAATTTACACCTTGACTAGAAACTTGTACATACGCTTTATGGAAAGACTTCAAAAAGGTACATATTGTCACAGATTTAAGTATGTCTAAACAGCACCATGTACAGCAGATTCAACAACAGTGGATTCAATTCAAAAGGTCATGATACTAGAGTGAAAATTTAGATATTTGGACAACAGGTGGAAAAGTTGAGATCACAACAAAAACATGAAAATTTAGTGGATTGATAAAACCATAATCATTCAAACGTCCACAATCCATAGTATGCAACATATCTTTGTCACAGAACATTTTAATTGGTTGAAATCGTTTTCATGTTTTGTCATATTTAAAGCTATATCTCGAAAAATATTTACAGCATACGAATAGATGAACTGAATGTTTACTGCTTCATCAAAGAACAATATTATAGTTATTATGAGTCAAGAACTACATATTTGGGGTTATCAGAATGCAATTTTTAAATTATATAGCACACATTTTACTCATCACGAATGGAACTATCTTCACTCTTTCATGACCACATTACATTGAATCTGCATGTACAAATATAGTACTAATTCAAATGGAGGAATGCAATACTAACATTCAACTTGAATTATTGATATAGCAATGGGTATTTCACGTGATTCCAGACACAAGAGAGCCGCTACCGGTGCTAAGAGAGCTCAATTCAGAAAGAAGAGAAAGTTTGAATTGGGTAGACAAGGTGCCAACACCAAGATCGGTACCAAGAGAATCCACGCTGTGAGAACCAGAGGTGGTAACTCCAAGTACAGAGCTATCAGAATTGAAACCGGTAACTTCTCATGGGCTTCTGAAGGTGTCTCCAGAAAGACCAGAATCTCCGGTGTCGTCTACCACCCATCTAACAACGAGTTGGTCAGAACCAACACTTTGACCAAGGCTGCCATTGTCCAAATCGATGCCACTCCATTCAAGAGTTACTACGAATCCCACTACGGTATTCTTTTGGGTAAGAAGGGTAAGGCGGTTGCTGATGATGAAACCAAGAGATCTGGTTCTTTGACCAGAAAGTTGGCTTCCAGAGCTGCCGATGCCAAGATTGAACAAGCTGTCTCTGCTCAATTCGGTTCCGGTAAGTTGTACGCTGCTATTTCTTCTAGACCAGGTCAATCCGGTAGATGTGATGGTTACATCTTGGAAGGTGAAGAATTGGCTTTCTACTTAAGAAGATTGACTGCCAAGAAATAAACAACCTTTTGATTTTAAAGCTCTCTGTATTTTCTTATAATAATGATTATTTCTTTGATTCTATTTTCTTAATATATACATAAAAAAGATAGTCGTCCCCGTTTACTAAAATGATTGGATCTAAATTTTAATGTAGCTTATATGTTTTTCCCTTGACAGTTTGAACTTGGAAAGTTTGTTCGATGCGGTTTTCAGAGTGGACTCTTACAGTTACTTTTATCGTTCAACCTTTCAAGTAATAAAAATTCATCTGGATTGAATCATGGGTAAAAGTGAATCACAATCAAGAAACAAGGCACATTCTACACGGAATCTACAAATGGAAGCTCGAAACGAGACAGCCATGCTACTACCTACACCATCTTGTCAACAGATCTCGAATTCAAACGCTGTTATCAAAATGATTCAAATGGGTCAGCTTAAAAAGGCAATATAACATTTTCCTCAAATCCCAGGTTATGGGATCAGTACAGGTCTGTGTTAATGTTTTTCATCATAAAAGAATCATTTCGAAAACAGTCACTCGAAGAAAAACCTTTTCAAAAAAGTGCTTGTTTTGACTGTATGTTGATAAAGAGGACAGGGACAACCTCACAGAAGCTTCAAACATGAGCCCATCAAAGTTTTGAACTTGGCATTCTGTTTCAACTTCAGACGAATGATGACTTTAAAGAAAAAAGCAAATAAAAGAAGGAAGGAAAAGCTGAAAACTCAATAGTCAGTGTTTTGAAGTTGAATTCTCGCTGAAAATTTTTGGGAAGCATCAGAACTTGAAGGTGCACGGGTTTAAGAGAAGTGAGGGTTTCTACTTCAGAGGGGCACACAGAACTAGCTGCACAAAATTAGACAGTAATAGTTAAAAGTTCTTATACCTCCACGGAGAGAATGGGAGAAGCATCTTTAACAACCGAATAATTTATTTTTAAGTTACTATAGTCTTGATGTAGTGAGGTAAGAGGTTGGATAACCTTTCATTCATACTCGTCTCATCTATGAGCTCACGGAGTCAGGGATAAGATTTGTGAGTTCCACGAGTAAATATCTTTCTAAGTTAATTAGCATCACAATCCTTTTTAGGTCAAGTTGAGTCAACAATTTGGAACGTTACAAAAACTACTATCAGGTTATGGGTTCTTATATCATGAAAACTAAACTACTATATTCAGTTAAAAGTTCTTATATAATATGTAATATAATGAAACGGTATTTAGTAAACATTAGCTTTTGGCAGATATGGTTCTTCCAAATACTTAATGTCTTCTTCACTCAATTCGAATTTCAAAGCAGCCACAGCGTCATCAATTCTCTCAGGATTACTAAAACCAACAATTGGGTTGGCACCTTTATAGAGAACATAAGCAGTTGAAATGACAGCCATTGAAACACTTTTACTCTTAGCCAACTTTTCAACTCTCTCAAGGATTGTCTTTTCTGCTTCTGATAACTTACCCAAACCCAAGAAATCAAAGAAATTATCAGTTGTCATTCTTGAAGTTTCACCACCCTCAGCATTCCATGGACGAGTTAAAACACCTCTGGCATTAGGAGACCAAGGAATCAATCCAACTCCAGTGAGTTTACAATATTCAATCATCTCACGTTCTTCTTCACGATTCAATAAATTGTAGTAGTTTTGCATTGAGATAAATTTGGTCCAGCCATGACTTTCAGCAACATTTTGCATCATCACAAACTGATAGCATTTCATTGATGAAGCACCGATATATCTAGACAAACCAGATTTCACCACATCATGCAATGCTTCCATAGTCTCTTCAATCGGTGTCTCTGGATCGAATCTGTGAATCTGAAAGACATCGACGTAGGTACCTAACCGTTCAACAGAGGCTTTGGCAGCATCCAATATATGCTTTCTTGATAAACCCATAGAATTAATAATGTCATGACCATCAGGAACAGTAAATTTAACTTCAATTAAGGGGAAGAAACATTTGGTGAGAATGACAATCTTGTCTCTTTTGATGTTGTACTTCTTGATAAATTCACCCAATAGAACCTCGGAATATCCAGCTGAGTACGCATCAGCAGTGTCATATGTTCTGATACCTTCATCATACGCTTTCTTTAGTATCGCAAACACCTTTTCCTTGTCTTCAATAACCCAATCTGCCCATGATTTCTTACCGATTGACATACAACCGACAATAACCCTAGAGATTTTGAGACCTGCATAACAATTGTCACAAAAATGTAGCGTATTAGTATGGAATCTTTTGATTTGTCACATTTTTAATTATCTATCAAAGACTTGATGTGTTTATAACTCTTTAATTATAATTGAATATCGCATATAGTTATTAATAACACATACCTGATGAACCCAAGTTAGTGTAAAACGATTTTGGAACTCTTGACCAATTTGACATTGTGCTATCTGAATTGAATAATTGTGGGATGATTATGAGTGTATCAATCCAAGTTATTATAAGGTGATGCAAACCGAATATGTTCAAGTTCAGTGGGAACAGGTCAACTATAAATACTTGGACAGTACTGAGCAGCAATTGGCTTCTGGGATCTTCTCTATACCGATTCCCGAACACCGATCTACTTCTTGCAGTCCCTACATAATGCATGCAGTCTTACAATATGCTTCAATAGAGGCTGCACCGGCATGGATATTAAGATTTTAAAACAACAGACACTCGCTTATGTCCGGGCTGCACCTGCCGGTATTAAGATTTTAAAACAACGGATATACGCACTTATGCCCGTGGAACATACATACCATGCATTGACCATGTATACGTGTTCCATATATCAATATATTACAGGTGATAAAGCCTCCTCACGATATTAATTCAGATAACTTCTTTTTTACCACTCTCGATAACTTCACAAATTCAGTAAACTTGCAATTGATTGGATGATTATACAACATATAAAAATTCAAACTGTAGAATACACATAGATACTTCACCACTTAAATATAGTATACAGGGAAAATAATAATAATTCGATAAAAAAAACACACGCACAGGTAGAAAGAAATTAGATAAAAAATTAGCAGCGCCTTATATAGGGGATCACTTATTGGAGGATTTCTGTTGCAGGGCATGTCCGTGCTGCTTCAACGTACGACTAATATTCGGATCAGACTTCATTTTGATGATGGTCTTAGCACCAGCTGAGACGGGAAAATTTTCTTGATCTTCATTTATTGAGATGCATGATCCAGAGGAGTTCACCCTCATCTTATTGGAACAACCATCATCTTTATACACTTCATCCAGTTTTCTCTTTTTAACATTCATAGTGCTAGTACCTGCTGTGATCTCACCAGTGTTTGTGACAGGAAGTTTGTCAAATGTTTTCTCGTACTTAGGAAGTGCAGGAACCAGATCTTTAGTAGACTTGCCCAACTCAACATATTCTTCAATGGATTTCTTCAAAAGTGAAGTTGAGAAAACTAAATCTGAAACATTGGAATTCACATTTCCAGAAATAATCTCACAAGCAGTATCAACTTTAGCTAATGACTCTGTAAGCTCAGACGAACAGTTTTCTTGTAATTGAGTAACCATGCTCTTCAATTCAGCCACCTTTCCAGAGACCAATGTCTTTGTAGTATCCACTTGTGTTAACAAATATTCATTATGGGACTCAGATTGGATTTGTAAATCTTGCACATAAACTTCCAGTAATTTAAGATTTTCATTCATCTTTTGTGTTAACTTATCCAAGGAAACCATCTTCGAGTTGTACAAATCGGAAATCTTAGTATCGAAAGTGGTAAACTCAGTTTGCATAGTATCTTTCTCTGAACCGAAAGTTTCTAAAAGACTTGAAATTTGGTTCAAATGATTATCTTGAGAAACAGAGTTTTGTGATAAAGCATTTGAGAAATTTGACATAGAGGAGATGAAGGCGTTTGCATGTGTTGTTTGCAAATTGTTTTTCTTAGTATTCAACATTTGGAATAGAGAAGACAGTCTTTGATCTCTATCCTTGGAAATAGATTTCAGTTTGTTTTGGATAAGGTCCAGAAGTTCACATTCAATCTCTTTTTGTTTCTCTTCCTCCGACTTCATTTGGGTGAGCGTGAAGTTATTCAGGGTATCAAATAGGGCCAGCATTTCTTTATTGGAATTTTCAGCATCAACTTGGAACTCTTTTAATCTTTGTGACTGTTTAAAAACACAGGTCTTGAATGAACTGATGGTATTATTGCATTGGTCGGCAAATTTGCTCAAAGAAATCTCGAAATAGTTCTTAATTACATCCAAATCATCAAGGATAGCAACCTTTGAAGAATTCAATTCAGCTTTCATGTTATTCAGGTCAGATTGATTAATCTTTGCAATTTCACTCGTGATATCAGTCAATCCATCATTGACAATAGTTTTGAATGAAGCGGAGAACTCTTTAACAGCATTTTCAATACCTGAGTTGTTTTGAATAAATTCACTTTTAACTTGTTCCAACTCTGAGATCAATCCTGACAAATTCTCTTTTCTTGCGGTATCGTAACCTTGTAACATAGTTTCATAAGGGACCTTGAATTCAGTTTCAAATCTTTGGGATAGACTGGCCAAAGAATCTTTCAAGGCTACCAAGTTATTGGACAACTCTGATTCCTTTAATTGTAAATGATCTTGTTGAGAGCCCATGATTGAGTTTTGTTTGATAATGATATCATGGAAGTCTTCGAATGTGTTGATAGCAATGACAACTTTCTTTTGCAAATCGCCGCAGATTTCACGGAGTTTCAGTTCGGTGTCTTGATGAGCCTTTCTCAATTTCGTTTGCAGCTGAACCTCTTTCTCTTTTTCAATTAAAGACAATTTAACAGATGCCATTTCGATGCTCTTGGCTTCCACTTCTTTTTGTAGCTCATTCATTTCATGCTCTAATTTATCATATTTGGCGTGCAATTTTCCAATTTTATCATCTTGACCTCCAACACGGAGTTCCAGTTCTTCAACTCTGATACGACGACTTTCACTTTCAGCTCTAATATGATCATAGTTCTCCTTATCAAGATAAACACCTCCCTGTGAACGAGTGGCAGCCAAATCCCGTTTCAATTTGTCTATTTCTTCAATATATTCGCTGATCAATAACTTTTTATTCAAAGCTTGGTTAACCTGTGGTCTGTTCTTGATACTTTTGGCGGTATGAGCATATTCCAAAGTACTGATAGTTTCATCAAGAGATATCTTAGCAGGTGAAAGTGTTGCAATTATACGTGTTTTGGTTTGACCTCCTAACGAATCTTGTAAAAGTCTAGTTAACTTCGACTCTCTATATGGGATGTGCAGAGAGTTTTCAACCAATGAATTTATGACTCTTCCTAATGTTAAAAGTGATTGATTGATCATACCAGCTTCTCTTGCTCTTTTGTTGGTAGCACCAGATCTTGAAATGTTTTCGGAACCAGCCAAATCGACAAGATTCAACTTTCCAACAGAGACAAATTCTTCTTCCGTCTTGCTTCTAATAGGATCCTGGATTTTCATATGAACTGTGATAGTAAAAACTGAATGGGATCTTGATGATCTATCATTGCATTTTGTTGTTGCTACTTTTCTCTTGTTGGAGCCCAATTTAACCAAGTCCAGTCCTTCTTCCGGAGTCTTGATATAAACCTCATCCATACCGTGAATCACAACAGATCTCTTATTATTGGTATCATCATAAATCTTTAACGGCCTACCATCATCTTCAGAAAGCAAATCAATGATATCCTCGTTGTAAAGTTCAATAAACGACACTTTGACTGAATACTCTGGAACCTTGGAAAGACGGCCAAACAAATCAAACAATACTCTAGGCATAATACCAGCTTCTTCAGTTAGTTTTCCGTTAATGTTTGTTTGTAAATCTCCAGACATGGTATATGTCTTACCTGTACCAGTTTGACCATAAGCGAAAATGGTGCAATTGTAACCTTTCAGCATATCATCCAAAACGTCTTTGGCAACACCTTCATAAACAGATTCTTGGTCAGATTCAGCACCTAAAACCCCATCAAACGTATAGGTCTTTGTAGTGTTTCCGTGTTTTAAGATTACCTCTTTTCCCTTTTTCCCTTGAGTCGAGACAACAACGTCTGAGTTTTCTTTCACCTCCCTTTGATTTCTAGATCTGCACCTGACATAAACTTTGATATTTGAAGCAGGACAGTGTGGAGCTTGGGGAACAGTTGAATTTCTCATGGATAATCTTGAACCGTTGTTAGCCATGGAAAGTCTGTTGTTAATATTATTATTGTTGTTGTTGTTGTTGTTGTTGTTGAGACTGGCACGTTTTGAAGGCGTGCTTGCAGTTGAGTCTGAATTGACCAGTGAGCCACGCAAGTTCGAATTCATGATGCGGTGACAGTTGTAGCTAATCGAAAAATAGGGATGTTTTGATTATGTATTTCGATGTGATTGGTGTTTGATGAGTAGATTAACAAGAAAGGTTTCCTTGTCACATTTGTTGTTTAGTGCGTTTGTTGTTTTGGGTTCAACTTTCAAGCCAAAAAAAACGATCGAGCGCGTCTTCTCTTCACTGTTCAGTTGCCTATGTAAGCTTATCCTTCTCGGTAGAAAATAGTAAGCGCGTTAGTCCTGTTTTTTGTGAGATCACTGCATGCATGATCAGAATTCATAGAGAAATTCTCAAACTCTTCTATTGAACTAGTTAACAAGTAGTGACACTTGACTACTATCATGATCATCTTCTCAACCACACTACAGCAAGTAGTTCACTTACAAATTTCTTCTTTATTACGAATCCGATTCACTAACTTGGTTTGGAACTGGAATGTTCTAAAATGTGTATCGTCAGGTAGCCTTTCGTTGAATTTTATTTACAAATGGTTGATGCTTTGAGTTCCACTATAAGATTCTTGAAATTGTTGATATTTTTGATTGAATAACAAAACTTTTCTGCTGATCTCCTTTATATTGCCAGTATATTTATTTAGGTACCAATCATCACCATATCAACTTATACAGTTTTAGGAATCAATTGGACCACCAATTACAATCATGAGTTTTATTGATTGACGTCTTTCACTAACTGAATCATTCACATTCACACTAACACACATAGCTGACAATCTTGATTTCTTTATTACCTTCTCCTGCAATGCCACTGAGGAATGTACAATAGAAGACGTGATTCTCATTGTTAAACCAATATCAAAATGCTCAAGATACATATCACGCATAGCATGGATGCTTTCAACGCTACCTCGAGTTATCAGAAATTATTCTCAGAATTCAATTGATAGATTTTCCAAGGGTTTTTTGGTTATTCTGTTTTGTGGTGGGGTTTCAAATTTTTCCGGTTGTATCTTAACCGACGCGATGCTATTTCAGGTGTTATTATCGGGTTATCTTTGTGCCATTGATGTCATATTGGCATGGCAATTATGTTACTACAAGCAACATGCATGATAGACCTACATCTTATGGAAGTGTGACAGGTTTATCAAATAACTCAACAAACAAATTAATTCAAACCAGTTATCTAATAGGTACTGGTGAAATACAATGCTTACCGCTTGAAGATTTGAAGACCACAGATAGTACAAGGGGGGCATAACAGTTCTTAATGAGGTCATCCTATGGTATAGTACAATGAGTGGTCTTCACTTTGGTTTAGGTTGGACATCTGCTTGTTTGTATTTAAGTTCCAATATTTATCACGTCATCGCCAATTCCAACTCCCGTTTGAAATCCAGCAAATTCACAACTAAGAGATCTATCGTTGCAGCTTTGGTTGGAAACATCTGCTATGCTATTTCTTTGTTAACTTGCAGAGATGTCTTGATTGGAGGTACACCAACTGAAGAATTTTGGGATGCTGAACTGTGTTACTTCACTGGGACAATTGGAACTGTACCGAGATATATCTGCTTGCTTTTACAATGGTACTGTTTTGGCTCTAATGAAAACAAGACGAAAATGAATAGTCATATGGTGTCCCAAGAAGGCCACCCTTCATCAAATATTTCTGAGACATCACCAATACCCAAAACACCAGCACAAATTGAATCATTTACAACTGCTTCGTCAGATGATCATAACAGACTTTCAAGAGATACGTTGGAATCGGTTACTGAGGTGTCCTTCCCACAAGAGCAAAGTGTTCAACAGCTGAACCCACCACAGCAAGAAAGTTTAGAAGAACCGGCAATTCATCATCAGCAAGAGACAATGCAGAAAGTAAATAACATTAATGGTCCAACTAGACCTCATATAGGGACAAACAGCACACAACAGGTGATTCTGGATCAATTAGAGATGATTCCACCAAAAGTTATGAAATACTGGAATTCAAGATACCGACTTTTCAAGAAATTTGATGATGGGATTCAACTAACGCATGGGTTATTATGTGGGGTCCAAGAGAAAGAACTAAAGATGTCTTTTTTGTGTTTGTGCTCTGCCTTGGTGATGTCTTGATTTTTGATTTAGCATCTCTTCCTATGTTTTGAGAAGAATTGTCATCGGAAACGTTCGGAGGAACGTCTGATAACGATCTCTCATCGTCTAAGTCGGAATGACTAAAGGTTGAAGAAGAGAGAGGAAAAGGCAACATTAATCTCGGGAAGGGGGAGAGCAAGGGATACCTGACAAAGGGGAATTCTGGTAGAAACTAGATAACTTAGTAGTAAGGGGAAAGAAATTAGGATAAATTGAAAAAAGGGGGAAGATGAACAGTTGATAGACTTGTTGATAATAAAATCTGAACCGGATCCAGATACTGGTGAAAAGTGGAAGTATTGAGGCAATTGGTTGATTTGATAAGGGTATAAATCTATGATTAAAAGAAAAACAATAAGATATAGAGGAGAGGGGAAAATCTGGTTGAAATGGAGGGAAATGGCATATACTTATACCAGCTCGATTCATTAGAACAGACAGCAATAATGCTTAAAAACAATCATGTAAAGGTAACTAAAAATAAAATATAGGGAGGTTAAAAATAGGTGGTAAGATATAATGGAAAAACAAATTTAAACAAACAAAATAGGGATAAATGAGCAATTGTACTAAGATGTAATTGTAAAATAGAGAAATGCAAAGCAGTATGTATTTAGATCGGATGTGTGAGCAAGCGCATCTTGATAGCAATCAATATGAACTAGCGAGGCTCATTCCGAGAAATAAAGAACAGCAAAGATATTGGGAACAGACTGAGGCTGTGAATCAGAATTTGAAAAATTCCTAACACTATTTATGTCTTTGGCCTGGGCACGATATCCTTATCAAAGAAGGGAAATTGAATATTTGAGACCATCACTGCGTAGCCATAAACACCAACATCACAATCGGTGGTTGAATTTGGGATTTGCCGTTTCCACCTACCTGGGTGTCAGTGGTATGTCTTCGAAAGTTAATCACTTACCTTGATTGAAGAAGTTAATTCCCATGCAGAACTCAGGAGAGGGAGGTGCCGTGGCCCGTCATGTCCTAGACACAGACGTAACTGGTCTCTCAAAAAAGTGATAAAAATCCGCTAAGAAAACTTAACCAGCCACATCCACAGTCACTGCGCGACAGGGCTCAGTGACTATGCCGTGGCTGTACACATCAATTTTTTGAGCATTCAACATCACCTTTTTTCAACTGACTGTTCACATTGAACAACCACCAGTTTTCGACACAAATAGTTGCGTTGTTCAACACTGCTGTTCAAAGTTTGCATCCAATTTCAAATTTCAAATTAGACGTGTTTTCTTAGACATAACAATCCAAATATACAAATTACATACAATCCATCATTCCATAGTCCACATCTATTGAAAAAGTCCAACTCTACTAAATGGCCATTCCTGTTTATCCAAAATATACAACCAGCTAGAATTAGCACATCGAGTTTATAGTGAGATTCGGGAGCTTATCCAGCCCATTATCTCTGGGGCCCTTGGCAGTCAAGACTAGGATGAAGATATGCAATTGCATGAGAATGATGAAGATTAATGAGTGAAATGCTCATTGGAAGAACAGTAATTACATGCTATATGACAAGATTGGCCAGACAATTGGACTCATATCGTCACTGGTCCACGGCTATGCAGTGCGCATGTACCAACAAACAGTGAAATTCAAAGCTTTCGAGAAACTTGAGTTCAAAGAATCCATCAAGTACGATAACAACTACAGCTTCTCCAACATTGGCATTCAGAATTGTAATTAGTATTGAATATTTAAAATATATAAACATAGGAATAATACGAATTATTATTGAAATTTGTAGAATGGTTCGGCTTAGAAGAGTATATAGGTAAGCAAATTAACGTTTAACAAAAGAGAAGACAATTTGAGCCGAATAGTATGTGAGAATGGTAGGCAAAGTATTTGGAATTAGAACCAATCAAAAGGGGTTATATATGTATTAATTGCACGCAGCATACGAGAAATATAAGAAAAGCATGAATGTCCAGGAATAGAGGACAGTAGTAAAGGAAACTCATAGAGCACAACCATGGTCAATAAGAAAACAGAGCAACAAACCCAAATGAAGCAAATGAATCCAGCTCGTGCTTACACACAGAATTAAGCAGTTGCTTTTTTGGTATTCAGTCTCAAAATAAGTAACAGCAAAGTCACCTTGAGATAATTTAGATGTTTGCTGGTTGTTCACATTGATACTCGCGTTGTTAATGATCCGAGATGGGCAAACCATGACTGGATCAATATCATCATCGTGCATGATATGGATGCTCGTTGTTGTTCTGTGAGTACTAGGTTTATATCTGCAACCGATTGTTTTTCTTATGAATCAAAGAATTTAGTAGGGCTGACATTGATACACATTCCACCAAACTTATACTTGTGATTAAAGTGAAAGGTCAAATCAACATTCTTGAGGTATCTTAGAATGTGTACACCAAATGTCACAATTTCTGTCTGTGGAATTTGATTTGCCTCGGCGTCAGCTTGGCAATTGAAAGTAATCTTATCAACTGTTTCAGGTATGCATTTCCAAACCAGATGATCTTTTGTAACATTTGCGAAGTTCTGGAAAGTTAAAATAAGATTGCGTAAGTGTAAACTACCTTTAAAGTTGAATCGTTGAAGTATAAAAAATCTCACTCCAATGTCATTAACCAAACTGGTGGATGATATGTACCACTGAAAAGAGCTAAACCACCTCGGAAACTTAAAGATCTAACCGTGTTTGGAATGGATTGAAGAGATTGTAGGTCTTCAACCTTTTGAAAGAACAAAACGCCTACCAATTTGCATAGACGTTCGAAAGACGCGTTCCAAACTTTTCCGTCAATCTGTAAATATTCGATAGTGTTGGATTGAAGAGCAATGCCCCCAAAATCAGTGTTTTCCCATGAACCAATATAAAAATCACTAGCAATATCAACTTCAGGATTAGCCTTATCGAAATCGTAACCATTTTCATACTTCTTACTATCGCTAACGTGGATGACATTCCTCTATGATTGGACCAAGTTGATATCAAGAATTTTTATTTCAAATTGTATCACTCTAGAGTGATAACGAGCACCCAATCTTTCCATTGTAAGCAAAAATCTGTCTGTTTGTATCCCGAAAATAATCTCAACATCAGGCAATCCAAAGCAACCGTCTAAAACACTTCTGAGCAGAGAAGTTAGAAGGGGTTCATGCCAGTCCATGACGGAAAACTCATCTAAAATCAAAGTTTTCAACTTAACCGTTGATGTCATAAAGGACCTGATCAATCTAATGCGTTCTGGTGTGAATCTTCAACAGGGAAGTCAAAGGTGGTAATGGTGGGGGCTCTGTAACAAACACAGAGGAAGTATTATAATATGCCTGAATATTAGAGAGGCAATTAACCTCTTTGGGATCACAAGTTTCAATGATACGGGTCACTAATTCATGGGGCTTTGATGTCATGTCGCAGTCAGCTTCATATGAACACTTTAGACTGTTCACTGGGAAAATAGACACTTGTTCTATTGACTCACTAACATCTGAAATCTCCGCTTCTTATAATCAAGGTACATACTGGAAAATGCCACCCAAGTTGAGTTCAGCGAGAAATCGAACAGCGTTCACACAGGTGTCAATGGTAGGAGACAATGTAACAAAATCAATGGCCAACTGGAAAAACGCAACCTTTGTCGTTTTCATATACCTTGGGTGATCATAGTATCCCATTTGATTAAATGTATGGCCAACAATCCGTTTCTGTAGTTCCAAGGGCAAACCCTTCACAAAATTCACGTAATTTTGAGCTTCGTGAGACCAAGCTAAGTTAGACATTGTATGTGTTGTTTGTTGTTGTAAGGTCAACTAGAGGAAAATCAATCAAAGTTGTATCATAATCGATGAGCAGTGAATAAACCAGATGTATTGATAGGAAAGAAAGCAAGCTTTTATAAGAGCCATTGCAATTGTGAATATGAAAATTTTTCGTGTCCTTTCACCAAAGTTTGAACAGATACCTGCACTTTGGGGGTGTTGGTAATCAAATTGTGTTGTGGGTATAGTATTTGCAATGTCGACCTAGGACCCAAGCTCTGCATGTGTGACTCTTCAAGGTTTCCTTTTCTTTCAACTGAGAGCATTTCTTATTCTGTGGATCATCTGTTGTTTCATTAACCGAAACCAAGTCCAAGTATATGTAACTGTAAGTAACCGGACCCGGATCAACCAGGTTACAGTGATACACCGGCCCGGTAAGAGTGTAAGAGCTGGACAGTGGGGATCACTGAGATGAGCATTAGCATGAGCTGGTCGAGCTAAGAGATGAAGTTCCCAGGTTTTCCTGTCAATTCGACCTGTTATGGAAACCTCCGTATAGTATATGGCAAACGCTGATTAAAGTGAACTTCACACCCGTGCACCAGTAAGGTTTTCAAACGCCCGCTGTATACTTTCCCAATCAGGTAATAAATTGCTCCTTTCAATTTAGATTTCACCTGAGCTCAGGAATACCGGCAATCCAGCAAGATGATTCAAGAACTTCAGTGTTCGTTTCAGAAGCCAGTCAAATTACCATCACATTATATTCACCCTGAATCAAAATCAATCTAGTGATGTTTCTGAAATTAACACTCGGAACAAGACCAAGCAATTGGCGATATGTTGTCTTGCTTACACTCCTTTTATCAGCAACAGTTACTGCATCAGGAATGCAAATGGATGAACCAGAGGAGAACAGTGAACAAAAACTAGCAGCAATTAGAGCCAATAGTGGATCAAAAATATTTCACTGGCTGACATCTTTATTGATACTCATGATTATTCCGTCCTTTGGAGCATGTTATGCCATAGCCAACAGATATACAACTGCAATCTTCATTCAACTTGTGAGTGCCATATATGCTTGTTTCGAAGCAATATTTCTACGTTTTCCCGATCCAGAAGGACATGAGAATAGAACTTCAAGAGGAACAGCCTGGTTTGTTGCTTTTTTCTTTTGTTTCACGTTGTTTTTAGGAAGTGTGGCAACTGGTTCATCCTTGTTATTGACTAGTGAACAAGTTCATCGTTTCAAGTTCATTGGTCACAATGTAGCTAGCATCGGCTACAAGATTTGCTCTGGAATAATTGTTTTTGTTGGATTTTTGAAAGCTGGTATGTCCATAGTTGCCTTACTTGGGTTCTGTTATGATGATCATACCGGTCAGTGTAACGCACACGGAATCATGGGATCTGCGTTTGTGTTATATGGGTTCTACATGGCTGTCATGTTGGTAGTCCCATCGCTAAGAATGAATAATGGTAAGTACTCTCCTGAGTTCTATGATTCTATGGTGATCATGCTGTGGGGTATAGTGAACACATTCACTGAGCATCGTCCCTGGGAACCTTGGTCCCACGGTGATTACCAACACACTTCAATGGGTATCATTTTTTGGGCTTGTGGTGCATTGGGATTATATATGTCCCGTAACAGAAAGAGAAATTATATGCCTGCTTTAACGTTAATCTTAACTGGTTATGCCATGTCTGAACATGTGCAACTTTTGATAGTGTCTACAAAAGTGCATGGGTTTTTTGGTGATGTTTTAATGATTGGTGGTGTCATTAGAATAGTTGAGATTTCATTCTTGTTAAAAGATGAAGAGTATTCCAAATCAGGTGGTATTTACTCTTTCCAATACTTACCCTCTTTTGCCTTAGTTCTTTCTGGGCTTTTGTTTATGGGTGCCAACGAGGAGCAATTACAATTGGTTGTCAACATGGGTGCTGATCATTCATCTTATATTCTAGTGATAAGTTCGTGTGCTTGTTTCATGCAGCTTTGGTTTTTGGTAATAATCAACTTCTACTTGAAATTGGTGGGAACGTCCAGTTCAGGTGTGAATAGATATGGGTTGTTACCGGGCGATGACTTGGAATCCACTGCTGCTAACACTAATAATCGTCATCAGGCAGACGATATCGACCAATTTGAATTGGATGATATGTCCGATTTTGATGAGCCAACTAGACACAATCCTTGAATCGCTAAAATTCATATTATTCATTGCTCTTGCTTTTAAGAGAACTGTATTTTTTTGTTTAGATATATAGTATGGCGTTTTTATGAGCATGGTTTTTTTTTGTGAAGTGTTTGTGTATATGGTAAGAATCTAACTTCTACAGTCAATTCTACGTGTTTGCATGTTGCACATGACAATTTGTAAGCTTCTGGTTGGTCGGCTAAAAAAATTTATGCCAGAGCGAAATGGAAAGTTCTTGCCTTTTTCGGAGATGACTAACGGGACAAAAAAAAATGTTTGATAATTTTCAGATCCCGATACAACCAAGTTACTTTCTTTTGCCAGATTCAAACGAAAGAACTTCCATATAAACTGGCATTCTCACTCTACAGCAGTAAGAAGAACAAGAACAACATCAGCAAGAACAACATCAACAAGAACAACATCAACAAGAACAACATCAACAAGAACAACATCAACAAGAACAACATCAACAAGAACAACATCAACAAGAACAACATCAACAAGAACAACATCAACAATAATTACAGCAACGCCAATTTAGAACATGAGTGCAATTCTTTCAGCAGACGACCTCAACGACTTCATCTCTCCAGGAGTTGCTTGTATCAAACCAGTTGAAGTTCACAACAAACTCAACCGTTCCAAAAACAACACCAATAACGATTTAGAGATAGAAATAGATAACGAAGGTCATGTCTTGGAAGTGACCAAAGAAAGTGGAGCAACCAGCAGATTACAAGAAGCACAGATCTCATTAGCTGATTGCCTTGCGTGTTCAGGTTGTATCACATCAGCTGAAGAAGTGTTAGTTGCTCAACATTCACATAAAGAACTACTAAATGCAATGAATGCAAACAAGGAAAGTGAAGATAAGAGAGTGTTTGTGATGAGCATAAGTCATCAATCAAGAGCTTCTTTGGCGGGTGCTTTGAAATTGGATGTTGAAAAAACTGACAGATTACTAATCCATCTTTTCACACAAGTGTATGGGTTTGCTAAAGTTGTTGGAACTGGATTAGGAAGAAAGATTTCCATTGAACAGATTACAGCAGATTTAATTAAAGAGAATGAAGAACGTCATAATGGCAAATTGCAAGATGATCAAGGTCCTAAACTAACTTCGATTTGCCCTGGTTGGGTACTATATGCAGAAAAGACACACCCTTTCATTCTACCCAGAATCAACAATGTCAAGTCACCACAGCAGATAACAGGACTTATATTAAAGAAACTAACAGCAGCAGAGTATCGAATCGGTGAATCACAAGTGTATCATCTCTCAATCATGCCATGTTTTGACAAGAAATTAGAAGCAGCTAGACTAGAACAGAGTCCTGGTGATGAGGATGATGAATCCACATCAAACTACGATCAGACTAAAGATGTTGATTGTGTGATTACACCAAAAGAATTGATTCAAATGATTCAAGAAGAGAATGTTGATTTGGATACCCTGATCAAACAAGTGGATCAAGATACAGCTTCAATTGAGACATTGTACGCCAACTATGCGCCTCAAAACAGCTATGATGCTAGTGTATACTGGCTTAATGAAGAAGGGTCGTCATCAGGAGGTTATGCATTACAGTATTTGGCTCATTTACAAGACAACTTACATGAACAGGGCAAGTATCAGAAAGATGAGTTGAAGTTGGAGTTAATCAAGGGAAGAAATTCAGATGTATACGTTATGAAACTACTCCACATGGGAACCAATACTGTGGTTGGATCGGCTGGTGTCGTTAATGGGTTTAGAAACATTCAAAATTTGGTGAGGAAGTTGAAACCAGAAGATGGCAAAAGAAGTGGTTCTGGAGCAGGACGTGTAAGATCAACGCGTAGTGTCATTGGTGGAAGAGGAAGAGGATTGGCTGCGAGAAGAAAAGCTAGAGAATTGGCAAAGGGAAAAACTGAAAACAATACAGACACAAACTCGAGTCAATCACAACAACAACAACAACAACAACAACAACAACAACCAACAGTACCAATTGAATTAGCAGACCCATCAAAATGTGACTTTGTTGAAATCATGGCTTGTCCAGGAGGTTGTATCAACGGAGGAGGTCAGATTTCAGCACCTACGACCACATCTACATCAACCTCCACTTCGATGTCAGCATCACATTTACAAAAGCAATGGACCCAAGAAATCGAAACATTGTACAATAGTATTCCTTTAATCAAGACAAATCAAGCAAATTTACAAAACTGGGTTGATCAATTCTTGACTCATTTCCAAGTTGATTCAAATAGATTGTTAAGAACAAGATTCAATGAAGTTAAGAGACTTGAGAATGATGAGAATGGAGCCTCTGCTATTTCATTGACTTCAAAATGGTGATTGATTGATTTTGAACTAGTTTGAACATAGATGTCATGTCATTGAGGCTACTCAAGCTGTCATTATACAAGAGAAGAGTTAATTAATAACATTTCACGAAGCCCCAAAAGACATAAAAGTTAAAACCTCAATTAAGCATGGTTATATCCACCGTCATCAAAATTATTTGAAAGCTATGGTATTTTGGGTCAGGAACGGTGCTTGCTGTAAACCCTACAGGGTTTACGCTATAGCCTAATTATGTAATCTAAACGATCGGTTTTATTTTTTATCCAAATTGTTCCAATGTCTTGGTATTTGAATCAATCAGACCGTTCACTCCCTGATCAGGATTCTGAGTACTTATACCATATGAATCTCTCTATATACCGTGTCCTCTTTCTTTCTATTTATTGCCTTTTAAGGATATCCAAAATGTCGTTTCGGTACTTCCAATATGTTTTACTTATAAATTTTTTCTCTTTCTTTGCTTTAACTTACACTATGCATGTATACCTCAAATATTTATTTTTCGTTAATGATCATCAAAATTACCAAACAAGGTAATATCGAAATATGCCAGAGATAATTAATCCATAATTGACTCGTTTGAATCACATCATACATGTGGTCCATTGCCCAAGGGGTGCGCTCCGGACCATTTACATCATTTGATTCCCCGAATATACAGCCTACTATACCAGTTTAATCATGAAATGTTTCTGTCCAGTATACCTTGCCGGTATATCGTTTACCAAAGATGGAATTTTTCGATCTCTTCGAGATCAAGATAGCAGATGTTCCGGTAGCTGCAGTCTGCATAGGGCTGTCTGAGTTAAGAATTAGACCTAGATATGGAGATTTGGGCGATGGGATAGTTGATTTAAAGTTTGCGTGGGATGAGGGTCAAGATTTCAAGATTTTGAACTACTACGTATTTGACCAGTAAATGATTTGTCAATTGTCATTTGAAGTAAGTGTACGTTACTCAGAAGTTATAAACATGTACTTTACATGTTGTAGATGAAAGACACTCAGATCAAGATAGTCCACTTACTAATTACATTTACAGCCATGTATGTCCATGATCCCACATAGCTCTAAGAATTCACGAATCACCGGTCGGTCCGTGAATGTATAACTTCTACATCACTTTATCGAGGCATTAAAATCTGAAATTCAAAACATCTCGGTAGTAGGTACTTAATCTGTTTAGAATAATGAACAATTCGAACAAGTCTATAATGAATATAATTGAATCATCAGTGATCAGTAGTATCACTTATCGGGCCTTTAAAAGAAATGTAACGTATACGGAGGATACGTAAATTAAATTTGACAGATAATTCCACGCTTAAAAATATGTGGAGTAAGAGTCTCAATCAAAATCCAAACCCGCCATCCAGTATAAACATGAACATCTTCGGACTAGATAAGCGGTAATAGAGTGGGTGTGAAAACTCCCAAGCTGGATCAGGCCATGTGGTGAACTTCATCAAACAAGGAAATGATCAGAGTACAAAGGGTGAATCAACCGTGGAGTGTGAGGAGTGGGGTGTCTGATCTGTCAAACGAAGTTTTCATGGGAACAACACGATGGTAAATGTTTGGAATGAAACATGAAGAATCATGAATCATGGGATGAATCTGTTTGAAGTAGTAGGTATATCGCTGGAGTTAGGAGGTAGTAGGTTACCGGGCGCCGATTCAACAGGTTTACAGTTTACAGTTTACAGACAGCTCATGTGTGATGTGTGTAGGTGGTGTCGGACTGGTGTGTTCCTGGGAGGCCCTGGCACTCCATGGGATGCCATTGGCTGTACCGTTCTCCGATGTACTCCAGCCAGCCAGCTTACGTCTCCTTCAAAGGTCAACTGCTATTGCCGATATGTTCAATCTCAAAACAACTTCCAACTTCAAATTAGTTGTACACTGTTCGTATATACATGATGATATAGCAGTTGAGAGTTGAGTACACGGTGTGCTGAAGGATGTTTGATACAAATCTGTCTGTACACTTTGCGGGCAGTAATTTGTAATTTGTAATCTGTAATAAGCTTGGAAATGTAAGGAGTCCAAAAAGTCTAGCTCACGCTTCGCTTACTACAAGTTAACTAAGAGCGAGAGCTGCATCCAGAAGCTTTCTACCAAATACTCCGATTTATCATCTTGATATATAAGGCTTTGCCCTTCTCCTTTTTTGCCTCTACGTCTTCCTCATACTTTCCACTTGACTTCAATTCCTCCTTCTCTTCTATTTACTACAACTTACACTCAACAGTCAATCTTCCAATAGATATCTCTGTCTCACCACCAACCAATTTTTCTCATCACCCTCAATTTCAAAAGCTCATCGCAACTTTGCAACTTTAACTTCGATCTGGAAAAAAAAATCTCTTTTTCCTTCGTATAAACCAAATAGCTGTAGCATAACATCAACTCACAGTTATAAGGATATCAGCAAAAACAACCCAATTCATATATACAAATTATATAATCACGGAAAGAATCAAAATGTCTCACGTTGAATTCAAAGAAAACACAGTCATTGTCGTCTTTGGTGCCTCGGGTGATTTGGCCAAAAAGAAAACTTTCCCAGCTTTATTTGGACTTTACAGAGAAGGTTATCTGTCCAGAACTACAAAGATTATGGGTTATGCCAGATCCAAGATGACCGATGAAGAGTTAAGAACACGATTAACTCCTTTCTTCAAAACAACAACTGAGGAAAGCAAGAAATTAGTTGAAGAATTTTTACAATTGGTTACTTATGTCTCTGCTCCTTATGATCAACCTGAAGGATATCAGAAATTGAACTCAATCATTGAAAAATTCGATGCTGAAAGAAAAGTTACTGCATCTCATAGATTATACTATTTGGCCTTGCCTCCTTCTGTTTTCATTACAGTTGCTTCAAATTTAAAGAAATATGCTCACCCTGGTGACAAAGGTTTGGTTAGATTAATCGTTGAAAAGCCATTTGGACGTGATTTGAAGACATCCAGAGAGTTACAAAGACATTTGGCTCCAATCTGGACTGAAGAAGAATTGTACAGAATTGATCATTATTTGGGTAAAGAGATGGTTAAGAACATGTTGCCATTTAGATTTGCCAACAATTTCTTATCAGCATGTTGGAATAACAATTTCATCACATCTGTTCAAATCACATTTAAAGAAAAATTCGGAACTGAAGGTCGTGGTGGATATTTTGATTCAATTGGTATTATCAGAGACGTTATGCAAAACCATTTATTACAAGTGTTGACATTATTGCTGATGGAAAGACCAAGATCTGCTGACCCAGAGGCTGTTAGAGATGAAAAAGTCAGATTATTGAAATGTATCAAAGAATTTGATCCTAAGAAGGTGTTACTGGGTCAATACACACAATCTGAAGATGGTACCAAGCCAGGATATTTGGATGATGCTACAGTTGATCCTAAATCCAAATGTGTCACTTTTGCCGCCATGTGTTTGGAGGTTGATAATGAAAGGTGGGAAGGTGTTCCAATTATTTTGAGAGCTGGTAAAGCCTTGAATGCAAGCAAAGTTGAAATTAGAGTTCAATTTAAAGGTACCACTAATGGTATGTACAGTGATGTGTCAAGAAATGAGCTGGTTATCAGAGTTCAACCTGATGAAGCCATGTACTTGAAGATGAACACAAAAGTGCCGGGTATTAAGAATGAAACCACAACAACAGAATTAGATTTGTCTTATAAAGACAGATATAAAAATTTCTACATCCCAGAAGCTTATGAATCATTGATTAGAGATTGTTTACATGGTGACCATTCTAATTTCGTTAGAGATGATGAATTGGAAGTTAGTTGGAAGTTGTTTACTCCATTATTGAATTTCGTTGAAGGTGACGATGCACCAAAACCATTACCTTATGCTTATGGTAGTAGAGGTCCTAATGGATTGAATCAATATTTGGCTGATAATGGATATGTTCATGAGAACCATTCATCTTATTCTTGGCCAATTACTACTCCTGATGTGTTGGAAAGCAAGATTTAATTCAACTTTACTTTGCTTGAGCTCTGACAACTAGTTTTGTCAATTGATGACTATTTTGATTTTTTGATTTTCTCTGTTTTTTTCTTGTGTTGATGGGGTATATATACTTTTTTCCTATTCTGTTTTGTTTGTACGTCTCTTTTTTCTCATTTTTATGCTTCTTTCCAGCTTGTTTTATAGCTTTTCTTTTACAATTTAATACGTTTATAAAGATTTGTCTTTCCTTAACTTCCAGCTTATCGGCTTAACTGGCCAGTAGCCATTGACCAATCAAATCGAGGAAAGGGTTTCGCAACCGAAAGTTTCTATTTTACTCAGCTATGTTTGCTACATACAAAATTGTGGCGCACCATCCCGAATGGAGAATGGGGATGCGGGTTAAAACTGAAAGGAACGTTTTTTTCAATTTTATAAATTTTCTTCTGATTTCTGATGTTCGAATTTCTTGTTCGTGCACTGTAGTAGTCCGTGCGGCCTGCAGCTGCACTCACGACTCACTTCACTTCGACGAGCTAGTAGTGCCAGCGGGCCGCCAGTCAAAGGGGGGAGCAAGTTTTCCCGGCCAAAGTTGAAGAGGAACGTTGGACCCACACTATAGCTGAGATCCGATTCAGGAACTACAGGTAACAGGAGGTACTTGACAGAGTGTAGAAGTAAAATCACAAATTCCAAATCAAAGGGTTCAACTTTATCTGTCTACTATCCACTGTCTATCAAACTGTCATCACAAGACTCAAGTTTCAACATATATCGACTAGGACCAGCATACTTCAGTCTTCAAGAAGTTCAACTTCAATTCAATTTGTCCCATTCCATTCTTCTGTGTGACAATCCAAAGTTAACGTCTCACTCTCAGGTCCCACGTACGTCCCACAATCCATACATCCCATCGAAACAACTTGATCAACTGACTGACAGTACTGACAACTGACAACAGGCTGACCAATTCAATCAAAAACTAAAGTCCATCGACGTGTACTCCAGATTTGAATTTCATTTTTGCACCAGAATTTTTTGTCTTTTGACGTAAGAGCCACAAAACAAAAACACGTCGACTTCGAGTCATCTCATCTCCACGGTCATTTCACTCATACACCTACTACTATAACACATACACACATCAACACATCAACACATACACACATACTTCAACAACTGAAACAACATAGAATATCGAACTGATATCTCTCTTCATCACCACTCCCTTTTCAAGTTTCAAAACACGCAAATAGAACTGAAAGAATCGTTCCACATTTCCACAAGTATACATGGGATTGTTTTGAATTGTTAGGTTGTCCCCTGTTCAAAATTATCCTAATTTACGTTCTCTCTATCACACATACACACAGTTTCAATTGGAATTACTTGAACTAGATAGGTTTAGATTCAAATTAGTAATATTTGGTTGTTCAAAAACTATCCGAAGAAAAGATAACAAGGCACGGACAACTATTTCCCCTGAGAAGAAAAAAAAACATAAAGGTTTAATTTCAGTCATAAGAGAACCCAATTATAACCAATCATAACCAAGATGGACACGGATATGGATATAGACATGGATACCGATATGGTGATTCCACCAACACAAGCAAAAAGAGTCAAAGTGTACACTTTAGAAGGTGACAAATGGATAGACCGAGGCACGGGACTTTGTTCCGGAGAACTGATTCCTACTGAAAAGACCAAACAATCATCATCTTTATCATCACAGCAACGACAACAGCGACAAAACAAGAATCAAAATCAAAATCATGAAGATGATCAAAGAAGCCGACAAAAACCGCATTTCATAGTGCGTAATGAAAACAACAAATCTGAAATCATCTTGAATGCGATTATTGAAGGCACGACACAGTATCAAAGACAACAAGACACGTTGATTGTGTGGTCCGATAATGAAGGCAATGACTATGCTTTATCTTTCCAAGAACCAGAAGGATGTTTAGAACTCTGTGAGTTTCTTATCAAAGTGCAACATTCAATTGAACCGAATATATCTTTGGTTGCAGTGTTGTCTATGGCTAATGGACAAGAAGATGGTAATGGATTAGGTGAAATTACAGAGATTATAGCTGGGCCTGTGCCTGAACCTATTGTTCCAACGAATGATAATTTGATCGAGTTGTCAGATCTGTTGACTCAAGGTTCCAAATCGAACAAGTTTAGAGATTTGCTGTTGGATTATATCGAGAATAAAGGCTATTTACAATTGTTACTGGAGTTATTTGGTGTCAATGAACAAGGCCGCAATTTGACTAACTTGTATCAGTTGTGTGATATTATCAAGACTTTGGTTTTTTATAATGAGTCCACTATATTGGATTCATTCGTTTGTGATGAGGCTTCATTTGTTGGAGTTGTCGGTATCCTTGAATATGATCCAGAATATCCAGATTTCAAGAATAACAATAGAGAGTTCTTAACCAAAAAGACAAATTTCAAAGAAGTTGTCCCTATTGCAGATGATGAAATAAAGTTGATCTTGAAGAAAACTTTCAGATTATATTTTTTGAAAGATGTCGTGTTGGCTAGATTACTTGATGATGTCACTTTCAATTGTATTCAAACGATGATCCATGTCAATGAAGATAAAGTTTTGAAATTTTTACAAAATGATGAACAATTCTTAACTTTAGTTTTTGGGTTATATGATGATGCTCCAGAAATCAAAGACGATACCAATGACCAGAGTAATGTTGATAATGATACCATTGATACCCATTCAAAACAACAGGATTCAAAATTGGTCAAACAAAGGGAAGCAATCAAACTGATCCATCAATTTGTCTTAACAGCCAAGAAATTTCAACCAATGCCACGTTCTGATTTTTACAAGAGTTTGTTAGATAGAGGATTATTCCGAATGATTAAATTTGCATTCAAAGACACTGAAATTGAAAGCCGAGTGCTAGCAACTGAATTGATAGTATGTATCATTGAACATGATGTGTTATTGTTTAACAAACCTACCCATGATTCATCAAACAAAGAGATTGAATTAGATACGATGTTGATTGTCATATTAACTGATGTGTTGATCAATGAACATAATATTGGATTGAAGACTCAGGCCTTTGAAGCTTTGAAAGTGTTGCTTGATCCAGCCAATATTGCAGGTAGTGGTCCTGAAAGTGGTGGTTCTTTGGATGGTTCATCGAATAGCTCGTCCAGTGAGATATGTGATGAGCTGGCTTATAATTTTCTCAGTGGGTTTTATGAATCATCGGCAGATAAGTTGTTTGAACCATTTTCCAAAATTGATTTATTGATTAAGACTCGCAAGAATAGCAAAATTATAGATAAGAATACGACGATAAGTTATTCGAATCTTTGTGAGCTTGTTAGTTTTATTTCAAAAGAACATGATAAGTTGTTAAGCAGGTCTTTTATCTTGGAAAACAAATTGCTTATTGGAGTTGCTAAGTTGGTGGGTGATAATTTTAGTTATCAGCTAAGATTAAGTGCACTAAGATGTCTCAAATGCGTTATTTTGTTAGATGATGAGTTTTTCACGAGGTATATCATCCAGAATGACATTTTAAGAAACTTTATGTTATTATTGAAAGAAACCAACAATGGAAACAATTTGATCAATTCAACATGTCTTAGTTTGTTGAGTTATATATCACAGAACGATAACTTTGTCAATTTTAAGTTACTTCGAGATTACCTTGTTATGAATTATAGTACATTATTGAAAGATAATTTTCTTGGAATTGAGTTAATCAACTCGAAAAAGAAACAAGATGAAGAAGAACAAAGAGAAAGAGAAAGGGAAGCTATTAGTCTGGCTGTTGGTTCCGATACTACCTCTTTTTCATTAACTTCAATCCCAGCTGTGAATTCAGTTCGTTCTGTTGGTGGACTGACAGGTTACCTTGCTAACAGTTTAAGTGCTTCCATTGATGGTGGTAGTAAAACCAGTGATGAAAAGGGTATTTCGACCAACAGTGATGGAGTCCATGATCATCCAAATCATAAGATTTTGAAGAGAAGAAAGTTGGTGAGCTCAAATGGGACCATAGTAGAGGAAGTTGAAGTTATAGATTATGATGAAGAAGATAGTAGTAACTCTGATGATAACAATAACAACAATGATCATGGCAATTCTTCTGATTTGGACTCATCTTCTAATGCCCATTCAAACTCTGATATGAGTATAGACTTGGATCTGGATTCAACTGATGCCTCAACCAAAACCAAAAAGCATGATTCCAATGATGATGGAAATCCAGATAACAACAGCAATCAAAACGATACAGATAACAGTGCCAGCAATGATTCTTCAACTGACAACAGTACCAGTATGCGTACGGGGCTTTCATTCTCTAACGAAGAAGATGATGATGAACATGGTGATAATGAAAGTTTCACAAGAGATAACATTCTGGTTGAATCTCCTGTCCCATCAACTGTTTCTCATCATAATGATAAAAGAAATGTTAATACTCCTGTTTCAAAAGCTAAATTGGTTCATCGAAACAACAAAAACAATGTGAGTAATGCCTACCGACATGAAAAACACAGGAGGGCTCATAATCACGGTGATGGCGAAGGAATAGAAGAAGATGCCGGTGAAGGGAAATTTACGTTTGATACTGATGATTATAATGATTATGAGTTTGAGTCGTCCTCGCCTATCTCCGAAAAAAGGATTAGACATTATGGATTAGAGGAATATGTTGAGGATAGTGTTTTGTCTCCTGGAAAAAGAAAAAAACTTTAAAATTGTAATTTTGTTTGAATTTGTATTGGTTTGTTTTTTAAGAATGGTTGTACTGTTTGACATTTTCTAGGTTCAGTTTTGTTATATGTTAAAGTACTATGTTTATGTTCAATTTTTTGAATGATTCCCTAATTAGTTTTGATGCCTTTTTAACTTATTTTTTCTTTGTTATTCTTTTATAACTTCTTTTGCCCTTGCTTTTCTGTATTGTAGTTTGAACATGGGTTGTACGTTAAATACTAGGGTAATAAGTACTACTAGTAGCTTTCATTATAATTTAAATTTTTTGGTTTGAAGTGCACATGAATGTATAATTAAGTCACCCAAACAGTAGTATACTAATGTTACAAATTAAATCATGCATGAATGTACCGTACATGTGTATAAAAATTAAAACAATTTTCAAAAGCTAGAAAATGATATAGCTTGCTAAATTTATATAGAGTACCATGCACGTCATACCAAGCTTGCTAATTCAGGTACCAATTATAAGTAGTGGATTCAAAAATAGCTTCACATTATAGGTTATATGCCCCAGAAAATAAAAATCAAATTAATAAAAATGGATATTTTATTTCAGGCCCACCTATGTGAAAGATACGAATTGTCCTAGCTTATACGTGTTCTGAGCAAGATTATAAAATACTGTTTTTTTAAATTTCCAACAAATGCCACCATCTTTTGAATCATTCATTTTTGATAAAGAATCAAAGTTTTATTCCTAGTGGATGTTGTACCGTTGTGTTCATATTTTCGGCATCAAATCTATCCAATATATAGTACTTTAAATTATTCCTCCTAAATTAATTTTTGATGAACCCTAGACTTTGAAAACTAGAATATATGTAATTGGAATAAAATTTAAAAATATTAGGTATCAATTTCAATTTTCAACCTAGTTTATAGACACCACATTTCCAAAAGAAGCCAGTTGATATATAATAAATTCGATATATTGCAAAAATAAGTAAAAAAATGAAGAAAAAATAAATAGTTGAGCAAATTAATTGTAAGGATTCACTCGTAGTTCCTCGTTAACTTGATCCCTTGGATCGATTTATCAGTTCCACAAAACTAGCTAATAAAATTAAACTAATTTCAAATATCTTGAATTTCAATCACTATATCTAAATGAATGACTGATTCGGAGCACTGTTCAGCTATGAAGACCTAATCGAATGACTTTATCGCGGCATTTGAATACCACGTATGAAGGAGGGAAAGGACTGGAAGATTCACGAAATGGAGATGGAGTTCTGAAGCAATGGATTTGGCTGAGCTAATAATCTCGTATCGGCATAACTCAATCTTAATCTTTCCAAATTTGTACCAATTCCTAATATTCCTAAACTTCCGAAAACTCAAAGCACACAATAATCGCAGTTTCCAACATTAAATGTTACACATCAGGATGGTAGGATTATATGAGTGTCACATGACAATGACACATGACACATGTATGGTTGGATTGCGTAATGAGATATGACACAAGAGCACGTGATGATACGATGATATGGATTAGATACAATAGTGCTCTTGTGACAAGTATAAATAGTCCTGGTATTCCTCCCATTCCCTTCTTTCCCTTATGTATATGTTCTTTCTTTATAGTCAGCTAATAACTTACTCTTTAACTTGTGGTTAACATTGCACGAATACATCGTTATAACAACTTGGACATCGACCAATAAGGAATTAAGTTACAGGTTTCATTAGGGGGAATCTTCAAAATTGAATGTAAGATATTCCGAAGTTTAGGAAGTTTGTTCCAAATTTGTAAAATTTACTATT
>JAKTRY010000104.1:0-50861 GCA_030579935.1 Ambrosiozyma cicatricosa | reverse complement strand
AGAAGATAAGAAGGTATAAAATAATGAAGTGATAGAAAGGTAAAAGGTATAATAATAAAATAATAAATTGTTATAAATTGAAAATGGTAAATTTATGAAATGATAAAAGGAAAATAATAAAATGATAGAGAGGTTAAAATAGAATGATAATGTGTTAAAATGATAAGTTGATAAATATTGGCAAAGGGTAAGATGATGGAAATCTGTTGAGCTATGGAGTTTGTCGAGCTACCACGCAGGCGATTAGACATTCCGTACGATAGTTTGACCTATTTAGTTTCTATCGATATATACGGTGCCTTGGCGGCTGTCACACCGGTACTTAGTCCTGACTTATAGATAGAGGATTGGCAGTAGCCAAATTACCTAATCTTGAGATGTTAATTTAAATCCCTCATTAGTCACTATTGTCTTCACGGAAGCAACCAGGTGTGGCACGGAAGCCACGAAGGAAATTGATTGAGATTAGGAGAAACTGAATACTTGGCAGGATTTACAGGGTCAAACCAATCTCGCTCCTTTTTGTTACTTCTTTCTTTGTGTTACAGTTCATGTAACAGTTGATTCACAGATGCTCATATTTTATATAATGTTTGTATATATACTTTGGGCTTCCCGCCTGTTCTTTCTTTAATCTATCTAACAGGGTTTTTGAGATGTTCTAGTTCTGCACTGTTCACACTATACCACACACATAGAACAACATCAAAGCATTTTTCCCTTTTTTTCATTTTCTGAATTTCTTCCAACCAAGGTCTCCGCATATAAAACAAACATTTAGTTCTCACTAAATCCTTTTAAGATCACTATTTAATAAGTTGGAGTTAGATACGTGTAGTCATTTGAATCCAACGAGTAGAATTGAAAATGTAAAAGAACAATTAGAATATAAGGAAAGTGAAATTTGCAAATAGAGTGAAACTAGAATTTTTTATTTTATTTTATTTTTTTTTTTTTGATTTATTAATATAAGGAAATGAAATTAAAAGCGAATTTTGCCTAGCCAATGATTAGAAGTTCTCTTAATCTCAATGGTTTTTTTTTCACACCAGGCAGTCAGGATGACGAAAGATCCCATCTAAAACATCACCCGGGGTGTGTCAATTAAAGTGCGAAGGGAAGAACTGTTCAGTTTTTCTTGTGGATGAACGCCATGTCGATGATGATTTGTGCTCGTAAATCAACAAAATGGAAGTCGGGTTCGAATGTGGGACCAAACAAGTCGTTACCCTGGCGCCCCTCGAAACATGTCAGAGCTGTTAATCATCCGGCTATTGAGGGCGCTCTTATACATCGATCTAAGTCAACTAAAAATTCAAGTTAATCCATTATCCCCGGGATAAAGAAAATTAACAAAAAGAAATAAAAAATTGGAAACACGGATTAAACCTATTTTATACTAATTAATCACAATTCAACTCAAATTCTGAGCGGGATTTGGTACCGATGGATCAGCTTCTTCATCAACTTCTCCAACTTTTCAACAGTTGGGTATATATCATTATATACTGGAATATCAACTTTCATTGCCTGTCCTGCTTGTTCACTAGCTGTGGATATAAATGTATCAGAATGTGGATATAAATATCCACTTTTATCATATTATGTGGAGGAATGATACGGATCCAGTTAGATGCTTTTAGCTTGTACCTGGAGTGCACTGGATTCTAGGGGTCCAGCCTGGTGGCGGTTCCTCTTCTGATTATATTCCAAATCATATCAGTTCGCAATTAAAGTATCCACTATGAAGTGACGTGAAGTCCAGACCGGAACCAAATTTTCAAATTTTCAATAAGCTGGACGTATGACGAAACTTTGGTTTGGAATCAAAAGTGTGACTCTTGGAAACACCTGGCAGACCAACTTCATGGTTCGAACAGATATATTGTCTTCAAATGAACCAGGATCATCACCATTACCAAAACCACCATCATCACCTTCAATAGTTAAATGCTCGATATGCTTATAGTATGATAATCTCTTCAACACATTATTGAAGTAGGTCCCATCATAAACCGTTAACGTTAACCTTTTAACTTTGCACATTATATACGGGTCCATATATGCTCAACAAATGAATTTGAAAAATGAAGTTCAATTTCAGGGGAGGTTTCAATCAATTTCATCTCTAAAGGCTCGATCAGAAGAATTAGTGTGTTCACTGATTTGAAGTCTTTGAATTGGAAACCGTTGAATGCAGGCATGTTATCGGCGTACTCATAGTTCGGTGAAAAATGCTCAACCATCAATCCATTTAACATGAATCGAGCATACGGATCTCCATAACCATGACCTGTGACCCGTAGCTTGTAACCGAGTTTAATCATCAGATCAGTGTAAATATTGTAATCGTGTAGGTCTGTATTGAAGAAGCATCGTGCTATTGTCTATTGTAGCTCCTGTGGAGTGGCACTGAAAATTTTGTGAAAATCGTCTTTCTCATGTCCTGAGATGTTATCAAAAGCTTTAACTAATGATATGAATGATGTTGTGTAAGTTTCATCTATTGGTAGCAGTAATATTTTTATATATTCTGTTCTGTGCTGATGGAAATATTGGTAATACCACGATGGAAAAATGTTGTTGTCTCAATTTTAAAAGAGGCATACACCTGTGCACCGTACCAACTCTCTAATCTCTCGGATAACATAACTCACATCAGCTCGGGTACTGAAGGCCGTTGAAATCAGCTTAACCGACCAGCCATACTTGACCTGTCTCACACATACAACACCTGGGTAAGTGTAAACAACTCTTACATAACTATCATAATACTGCCCCAAAACTGACAATTGCATCTAACCTCCTTTTTTTACTTCAACACACACACTTTCTTTTCTTTCTCGTCTTTTCAACTCACATCTCATTTTCTTAGTCAATCTCCTTTTCCTGCTTACCCTACCTATGATAATCACACATATTACAGATACACACCCGCACACTACCTACAGCACATCAGCACTCACGTGACTCGCCGGCACAGGCCGCTGTTCTTCCTGGTTTAACAGGTTTCAGGACGCCGTTATAGGAGCAGACGCTGCAAATTTTTTTTTAAAATTGGAAATTTGTGACTGATCGATGACCGGTCTCACGGCCCACGGCCCACGGCTGGTTGTCTCACACAGTTCACACAGTGGGCAGCTCCGGTGCTCAGACCCTATAAATTACCGGGTAATTTAAGAGCTGGCTGGAGCCTGGTACACAAAGTATGAGTCACGGCTGACCACAACCAACTCATGCCCAATATTAAATTACACCGGCGAAGCTGAAGCCTGACACCGACGGTTATACGATTCAAACTTCATTAAATGACTTACACGCAATCTTGGAATCTTGGAATCCGTACGTTAACTTTGTATGCGCTGATAGCTGATTATATCGGGGTGTATTATGAGATCAAAGTCAATCAGGATTCAGGGCTTCCTTTGAGGAAATTACAAGCTTTACAACAGCCAGGTAAGTTGCATATATGTTTTTTTGGCGGGCTCGACTTGCAACTTGCCAAATGCAAGCAATTTCTTAAATCCGGATCAATTCAATATTGAAATTGAAAACCATGAATCTTATCAGTACGAGTACGGGGTTGTTGACATGTTTACGCCCTTTCCATCGACCGATCACAATTGAAAAAGTTTTCAAAATTAATTTTTTAAGCGTTTCCCCACATAATGAACCTGCTCAAACAGGACAAGAACATCTAACTCCACCGGAAACACATAAACTACTAGCTGGTTTCAAAGAAGCAATTCATGGTTAACTTGAGTCACAGTACCGAGATGGAAATTTAAAGGCTCAAAATTCATGAATATAAATCTGCTATAAAAACAACCTATTTCCCCTTTTTTATTGTTTCATCTGATTCTTCAATTGCAGATCACTTTCAGATTTCGTTTGAGTGAATTAAAAAGCTGCATATTCACGTTTTGACAGAAAAAAAGATAACGAGGCCCATTTTCTCTCTCTTTCACACATACAGTCCTTCTTTCATCTCGCAACATATAGTTTGACAACCAGGTGAAAAATAAACATTAATAAACAACATCCTCATTCATAATAACAACAATAATCCTGACACAAAATGTCCAGTTCATCGAGTGTGAATGACAAGAAGAAGCTTGAAGAAGCGTTATCACCAGCAGAACATGACCTACAACATGATTTGAGTTTATCAGACGCCGAAAAAGACTTAGAAGTGGAATCGTTAGCCAAAGAGATGGGTATCAACCACAACAGACTAATGTGGAAGATCGACATGCGTGTTGTTCCACCATTCTGTTTGCTTTACTTCTTGGCTTTCTTGGACAGAGTCAATATTTCTAATGCCAAAGTCTACGGTATCGAAAAAGAGTTAGGATTACACGGTGATCAATTCAATACCTGTCTTACCGTTTTCTTTGTCCCTTATGTTGTCTTTGAAGTCTTATCCAACTACTGTTTGAAAATCGTGAAGCCTCATATTTGGTTAAGTGGAATGATTTTCTTGTTTGGTATAGTTACTATCTGTGTCGCATTCACTAAGAATTACGGTGGATTGATCGTTTGCAGATTACTCTTGGGTGTCTTTGAAGCTGGTTCTTTCCCTTCCATTTTCTACATCATGGCTAATTTCTACAACAAGTTGGAAGCTCAAAGAAGATTCTCCATTTTCTTCTCATGTACCTGTCTGGCTGGTGGTTGTGCTGGTGCCTTAGCTTTCAGAATCCACGACTTGGATGGCGTTCATGGTTACTCATCATGGAAGTGGATTTACTTGATTGAAGGTTCATTTACTGCCGGTTTGGCCTTTGTTTTGTTTTTCTTAGTCACTGATTTCCCAGAACAAGCAAGATTCATGAGTCAAAATGAACGTGATTTCCTTAAGAAGAAATTAGAGATTTATTCAGGTAACTCTGGTTTCGAAATCAAGCAAACATGGGCTGACATTGGTAAAGTTTTCAAAGAACCACTATTATACTTGGCTGCTCTAGCTTACTTCTTCTTGATTGTTCCGTCTTACTCATACGCTTTTTTCGCTCCAACCATCATCAAACTGTTAGGTTACACTAACATGGAAGCCCAATCTCACTCCATTTACCCATGGTTATGTTCTCTAGGCTTCTCCATCATGGTTGCCTTTGCCTCAGACAGAATGGGAAGAAGACTACCATTCGCTATCCTAGCAGGTGTTATCGCCATCGTTGGTCTAGTCATGGTCTTAGCCGGTGGAAAGAACTACGACTTGAAATACGCTGGTTGTTTCTTAATCGCAATGGGTCTATACACATGTATGCCTGTCTTGGTTTGTTGGATGAGTTTGAATTTCTCTGGCCATACTAGAAAATCAGTGGGTACCGCATTCGTCATCGGATTTGGTAACATTGGTGGTATCATTTCATCCTATATCTTCCCTAATACCGATGCCCCAGATTACAAGAAAGGTTTGGGTGTTTGTATTGCTTTCACTGCTATGGCTGTCATTTTCATCATCCTTTACTTCTTGAGATTGTGCCAGATGAACCATAAGAAACAAAAGATTGAGTACCAGGATAGATGGGTCGGTCGTACTCCAAGGGAGAAGATCATGGATGGTGATTTGAACCCTGATTTCAGATACTTGTACTAGTTTATTACTAGTAGTTCGTTTTTCCTCTTAATTATTCCTTTTTTATTTTCAGTTCGTCTCACTCACTTCTAATTAATGATTCGGTATGATTTGTCTCTTGTTTTCTTTGTACATCTTCCTTCTATTATTTGATTTTGATTTATATAATGTACGTTTTAATTCAATTTTTGTTGCAAAATTTCCTTTGAAACTCTCTAGTAAAATTCACATTATTGATTGGCCTCCCAATGAATGTGAAGATATTTTTAACGTGTACAATCATTCACTTCTATTCCCCAAAGATCTGGAAAGCCCATATCCACACACCACTATTACCAACAAATTGCAACTCCTCCAATTGTTCCCTCAATGATTTCTTATGATATACGTAAAGATAAAGTAAAAGGTACTGTCAGACAGGATCACAACTAATCATGACTGGCGACCATCGGCACCACCGTCATCCTCCTCCCCTTCTTCCTCATAATCATCAGAATCGGGATACCGACCATTGGCTCTATCTTCTTCCTGCCTCATCATAAAATTTCTCATCTCTTCATTTCTTTCAGCATTCTTGAAAGCAATAAAAGCATCAAAATTTTCAGGAGCCATTGGATCCATACCTGGAGGATACTGAGGCAAATTGTTTTTCGCAATCATCTTCTCTCTTGTCTTCTGATCGTGTCTGAAAAATTCATTTTGATCAAACCCCAATTCCATATCTTGGAACATTTCTGGGGCACAACTTGCCATCACTGCCATTTCTAGTTTCAAATCATCTGGTAATGGTTCAAAGATATTTTTCATCTCAGGACTCATGTCTGTCGTGTCCACTCCGCGGAGATATCTAAGTTTCAAACTTTCTGTGAAGTCAATTGGCGCATAGTCATATGGTCTATCTAGGTAGTGAACTTGTTTTTCATCATGATTGTTCTTATTATCATTTTCGTCTTGGTCTTGGTCTTTGTCTTGGTTTTCATCGTTGTCGTTGCTTGTGGTTGATGTTTTTTCAGATTGCGTACTTGTTGCTGAAAGAGCTTCCGGTTTGTTTTCTTCTTTTGACTGGTTGTTGCTCGACTTTTTAATGTCTTGACTGTTGGATGACATGATGGAAATGTGATTGAGCTTTGATCTCTGTATGTTATATGCGTTAATGATGTTTGCAAGAATCACTCTTTTCGAATCTAAGATAGTGGTTGAGCCGGCAGTATTTTTTTCTCGCACGAGTCATGGATATTTAAGGCAGCCAACCCAACCTAGTATACGCGAGTCGCGACGTGTTCACCATATATGTAGGTACGTCAAGACAATTTTTCCATGATTCATCTCTCATTTATTCACCGAGTATTGAACGTTCAGGCCTAGTACCTCAACCCAGTGTCCACATACCATCATCAAGAACTCTTCTAATTGCTTCCCAGAAAGACTTCTTCTTTTACATGCAAAGCCAATTAAATGACAACTACCAACAAACAAGATCAACCGATAAGATAGTCATCAGTTTTTACCACGAACTTGATGAGGAAGTTAGAAGACAGTTAACTAACAAGCTACATATATATGACGCCATCAACGACAATGTCCCAGATACATTACATAAATTACTAACTACCAGGGATATGTTGCACACTCTCAGCCACCAATAATGATCCAGAAACCGGTGAAATTACAAGCTTGTTGAAAGCCCTTAGAATCACTGCTGATAAGAGCAAGTGCTTCTCAAAGGTGCTGCTAAGACTCAATTGGAAGACATTGAAAAGGCTTTTCCAAACTCTGTTGATCTATATCACTGTGCTGCAAGAATTTTGCCAAAGATCAGTACGGAGATCGACAATACTGTTGTTGCTAAAGAACATTATAAGACCCTCAACGAGGAAATGAGATCCATCACCCCTGATCATCGAAGAAATCTGATTCTGAATGTTGAAACATTTTTTTAAAGTGGAGAAAACGTCGATGTGCCTTATTGAAATGGAGAAGTAAATTAAAAACAAATCAATGACTAAAAAACTTAAAGAAACCAAGGAACACATATCTCATCAACATGCCAAATAGGGGCGAGGTGGTACGTAGACAGTCACAACTCTTTCTCTTTTTATAATACTCCTTTTAACCTTACACATAGCGACAGATATATATCTTATTCTCAATTATCATCCACACTTTTATCAAAACAAACTAGTAACCTTAGTAGTAAAAGTAATACCAACGACTCTGATTATGTTTGTCAGATGGACTCTGGAGCAGAAATCTTGCTAGCAAAAACCAACCCTCTGCTCAGTAATTTAACTGAATCACCATTAAAGTTGCTTCCAAACAAGGAAATATTCACCCCAGATGGATACGGTGTAAAATTAAGAAAAGAAGATTTACCAGTTGTATACGTTAAGAGAGCACACCTTAACTTCTTGTCAGTGAACGTACTCATAAAGCTAGGATACGCTTTGACTTTCACCGATAGACATGTCTTCGTGCTTATACCAGGCATGCCGCCGCTCATAAAGAACTCCAAAAATACATGAAGAAAGCAAATTGGGTTCGTGACAACTTGATAGTAAAGTTTTGACTCAATATTCTTGAGTTGAGTATACACTTATATCTTCAATTAAGTCAGTTATCTCACTTTGCTGGATGCATGACGTGTAACCGTATATTATTATTACAAAGACTGCTTACCTCATCCCTCGCTGAAGCACTACAACGTGCAAGCGTACTCCTGCTTCAATTGACCATCTTCAGGCCAGCCGCTGCAACGAAGTTCAACTTCCACGTTAATTTGTACGTGGACCAGATACAGATACATTTGAGAGATAACTGCCTTAACCGTTCTGACATACATAGTTGTGTCTGGTCACATGTATGATGTGATATACCTACAGTCCACTCTGATAGTATTGCGTGGTACATGCAAGTCCTTCTTGTTTTTGCTGCCGTGTCTCTATTATTCATTTATTACTCACACCGGCAACTGCGTGTCCCATCACAGTCACAATTTCCACTATGCTTCAATGTTTGCCTTGCTTGAGCTTGATGCCCCAGATCAGGTTTAAAGTGTGGGATGAAATTAGCTCAATGATTGCCAAATCAAGACAAATATTGATTATTTTTTAGAAAAAATTTATGGCTCGACCCATATGAAAACATGGCCCTATAAAACTTAACATGTTAAATGCCTCGACTCTTATTCAATAAAATGCCTTTAAAGATAAGAATCTATGAGGTACTGTACCATCTTGATGTGATTCATATAGTTTTCTGTACAGACGTCTAGATCATGGAGTTGATGGGGTAAAAGCCTTTGTGGTGTAAACTGCGAGGACAATTCAAAACGTTCTCTCTTTTTGTAGGGGTAAAAATTCAAACCGAGATTTAGAACGTGACTCTGGAGTGTTGTGTCGACACGCTCACGTGCCCATGAGGTGGATATGTTACATTTTAAAGTTCTGGTGCTCAGATCACAATATTTACTCGAGATATTTACACTCATATCTGTCAGAATGAAAGGAGAAAAAATGAATTTTATTTAATACGTACAGTAATGTTCTATATATACATATAAACTCCAATGAATTGATAAAATAATAACCGTTTTTTTTTCGAGTCCGGTAAAGATATAAATGAACACAGCTACAGCTAGCCGCAGCCAACAAACAGTCTAGTTTTAGTGTATTTCGTCCTCAATAGATTATAGCTTACAGAAGAAAGAAGAACTTATAAGTACCAGAACACAGCTATACTACAAGCAGCCAGCTAGAATCCAACAGCCAAATAGACGCCAAAAGGAAAAACACGTCCTTGTACTAACGACAACAGAGGCCCAGCTCAGAAAATAAACAAACCCATCACAATCATCAACAAACATACATCGCCTTTCCTTTCTCAAATTTGCCTTATTTAACCATCTCTTCCCTCTTTCACCCTTTTCTTCCTCTGCTGATTGCATGAAATAGGCAAGACAGGATAATAAGCTATCTCAATCTCCAAACCATGGATGAGCTCGACACACACATTCCAAATCAAATTCCAATCCCAACTGCTTCAAGGAGAAACTCATCTTCTTCATCAAAGAAGCCAAATGGACCTGTGATAACAACCATCACGAAGTTCAATCTGACCAAACAAACTTCTAGTACAAATAATCCCTCTCCCTCAGCTAACAATGAAAGTATCAAATCAGTACTTTTGAGTCATACCCCTTCAATCGACCATATCGGTGGCAATGTGAAGAATGTCAACTTGAAAAGTGAACTGATCCTGAACAACAAGGAAAAATTCAAACAACCAGACCATCATTTATTCATGTCTAACAACTCATCGGGTAATCTGGGTGTTGTCTCTAACGTTGGTGGGGCCGGTTACACCACTACTTCACAGCAACAACCACTTCTCAATCTGGCTGGTGCCACTACAAACGTTTCCACACAAGGAACCAATATCCCTCCCATGATAGCCGAGGATTCGGCTTCCCTGTACCAAACTTCCATCTATTCAACTACTTTTGAGAATACCAATGCCAATAATGCTAATACTATGTTGAACAGCAATGGTAGTACCAATAATGTGTCTACCAGACGTGGCAGAAGAAACACAGAAGAGGAAGAGTTTATCTATCATGACAACATGTCTGTCAACACTGGAACTGAGTTCCAAGGACTGGGGATAGGGTTACACCAACAGCCGGTGCCTACATTGTATCCAGTGGCAAGTAACGCTGACTTACAATCAAGACTGTCAAGACGAATCTCCAATATGAATTTTACGCCTGTGAATCTGACGGGGAGACACGCTGATAATGAGCTGGACTTTTTAGATGAGCAATCAATAATGACTACAAATACACTTGGTGGCGCTTCTTATCATACAGTGGTTCCTGTTAACAATTTCAATACCAACTACGCATCAATTAATGGTTCAGCTAATGGCATCACTGGAGTCGCTAATAACAATAATCATAACATAAACAACAACAGTGGCAACAATACATCTTCAGCAACTGGATCCAAGACACCATTATTACGATCCCATCACTCAATCTTATCACCAACAATACCTTTGAACTCCACATTTGCCAATACCAACCACAACAACAACATTAACACCGCCTCAGGCAGTGGCACTGGAAGTGGTTCCGGAACTGGTACGGGAAGTGGGAATCACGTTCATATCAAACAAGATGAGCCTAGAGCAACCATCATTTCCCAAGTGAGAAAGGTTTCCCAAAAGCTGTTCAACAACAACAATCAACGTGTGCTATCATTTGATTCATCTCAAGAGGAGACTCTGATACCAGGCAGTCAATTTTCTGGGAACCATGGTGTGGGTAGTGGAGCCGCTGGAGCATATGGTGCCAGTGGAGGCGGATTTGGTACCGGAAACCATAGTCAACAAAGTGTCATGAACCGTGCTTTCTCTTTGAATCCGATCGATGACTATTCTTTCGTTGATGAAGAGGACGAGCTAAATGATGCTGAGTCTATGCTGCGTAGACCTTTCCTCCACGGTGCTGGTAACATTGGAGGTAGTCTTTGCGGTCCTCCTAGTCCTAAAAGAGAGCCATTAGATGGTAATGGTTCTCCTGTTAGGGGTCTGATTGGTAATTCTGATGATATGTTCAATGAAGGCCAATATGGTTCTTTGTCGTTCAAGAGAGATATTGAAAACCAAAACAATCAAAACCATTTCTACTATAATTCACCACATGATTATAAGTCTGCTTATTATAAGCAAAAGATTATTATGAAGTTTTTATCCAGTGCCTTTTATTTCTTGATTGGGATCTCCGTTGCTCTTTTCAGTTTACGTGTTGCCATTTTGAAAAACTTGGATAATAGTTTAGTTGATTTCAAAGTCACCAAGGTGGACAATGTCTTGGCTACAGTTCAGTTGTTGATGTTTGAAATTGAATCCAATGCGACAAACGTCAATTTCCAAGATGTTTCAATCTGGGATATGGACCTGGATGTGTTCATGGTCACTGATTCTTCGTATCTAAACGAAAACAACAGTGATGATCAACTGCCTGATGACCCAGACGACTTGCGCCCGAAGAAATCAGATTTGACCATTCTACTGGGTAATTCAACCAAGTTTGTGACACCTTTTCAATTTGGTGGTATCTTGGATAGCGCTTCCTCGTTAACCATCTTTTCTTCAATTGGCGACATCTGGTATAAACTGAACCACAAGAATGAACTAGAACCTACTGTTTCAACTGCACAAATTAAGATTTCTCACCCTGGTTCAAATTTCAACTACAAAGGTGAGCCGTTGACAGATGAGCAATGGAACAACATTTTCAATAATGCTTTCAGGTTGGTTATTCGAGGGAAATTCACATATAACCTTCCGATGATGCCCAACAGTGAGATCATCAATATCTCATCTGAAGCTGAGGTTGATCCTAGTCAAGTTATCCATAAAGACTACTAAACTTCTGTTTTGATGTTGCTTTTACAAATATCTCTTTTTTTCTTACTTCCTTTGCTTGCTTTAAACTTTTAAGTCACTCGTTTTGCGCCAACTTTTTATACACATACAAAAAAATCACAAAAAACTAACACACATCACTTTCATTATGCCAATCTCATTCTGGACTTCAGTGTCTCATTCCAACATCACATCTTCTTACACATATTGCATCTATTCTAAAACACAAATCATCATTATCATCTTCTTTAACTTATAAAGTTTTTCATGACCCTTTGAGCTGCCTGAGATTTACATTTTCTATTTCACATTTTCTTCCAACAGTTCAATCTTTATTTCCACATTCGTTCCCGTTCCCCTTTGAGACTTGCTTTTCTTCTTTCAGGTTTTCCGTTCTCCTTTACCTTTCCTCTTATATTCACCCTAAATTCTTTTGTTCTTTTCTGTTTCTTCTATTGTTCCCTTTCTGGTGCTTTTCGTTAATTCTTTGTATTACTATGCTTTTTTTACTGCTTTTCACCTTCTTCACCTCCCCCCCCCCCACTTTCCACATTTTTAATACCCTAGCTATTTTCCTCCTTTGCTTAATGAGTTTTATTATCTTTTTGATTGAACGCAAACCTTTCTTATCATTAAATTTCGCATCTTGATTCTTTATACTACACATCAATACTTTCTATTCTACCTTATAATTAATTAGTTTTCCCTTAATTTATCTTTTTTAACATTTACATCTACAGATTTTTCTCCTTTTTTTATCTTTTTTTTGGAATATCACAATTTTTTTATACAAAATGCGTGCAAGCTATATATTGGCCTAGTTAGTGTAAGCTTAAAGTACTAGTGGATCAATATGAATTGATCGTGAACGTAAATATTTCTATAATGTCTAGTTGAGTGTATTACAGAGAAAAAAGGCGCAAATACCATGATATATCAAACTCACCGTGAACCTAAGACTCAAGATCCCGGATCAACTGACTCAAATCACCTCTACTCTTCTTCTGAGGAGAACTGACACCTTTCTTCTTATCGCCATCGACTTTTCTCAACAACCGTTTATCAACAGCAGGACACAACCCAGTTCTACTCAACGTACAAATATCGCATCTTGGAGCAACAGGCAAACAAACCATCTGACCAAACCCAACCAACACGGGATTAATATTAACCCACTCTTCTTTATGGTCAGCCAACATACTCTCCAAACACAACCTCACGTACTCTGGAGTGAAACCTTTACCGTTCTTAGTCTTTGGCACCCAATTGAACATCTCACCCATTCGGTGCATGTGCGTATCGACTCCTATACCACTTGATATCCCCCATGCGATCTGTAACAGCAAATAACCCATCTTTGGGCCGACACCAGGGAAAGCCGTGATCTCTTCTATGGTTTTCGGTATCTCGCCATTATGCTCAGAGTAGAGTATTTCACACGTTTGTTTGATGAAATGAGATTTCCGTTTATGGAACCCCACTTTGAATATAAGCTCATCTAACTTAGCCTCTTCCAAATTTCTAATCGCATCTAAACATAAGCCGTCTTTATAACCCATTTCATTCTTGCAATAGTTGTGTAGTTTGTCCATTACGAAATGGTTCACTTCGTCTTTCGTTTGCGCTGAGAGCATAAGTGAAATGAGACATTGAAAATTGTAGATTGGGCCACTTGTCAGCCCAGTGATCGCTGTGCTTATCGTGGCACATCCCACTGTATCCACCGGAGCAGTGATTTTGGATCTCATCTCTTTGATTGCGTTGTACATTGGCCAGAAGTGTGGTGGTGGTTGGGTCGGGAGGTTCAATGGTTGTTTTGGTTTGGCTGTGGATTTTCTCTTTGATTTGGTACCTGTGACTCGTTTTGGTTTGCGTGATGAGACTGAAGATGGTATCTTAAATTCCTCTTGCTTTATAAGAGGTAATTCATTACCTTGATCTTTTTGATCTTCTTTTTTGATATTTCTGTTTTGTCGTGTTTGGCGTGGAATTTGGGCTTCGTATTCTCGTTTGGTGGCGGTCTTGAATTCTTGTTCTTCAACCTCGATTTCAATTCGTTGCCTTTTTCTTTTACTTTCAGGCTTATGATCAGTTTCATTGAGCTTGTCCAACACAGTTTGCTTATCTTCAACTTCAGACTTGATGTTCAAAATGTCTTGTTTGAAAGAATCAAATGATTGATCCGAAATTTCATTTTCCAATGCCTTGGTCGATGATCTGGTTCTCCTTCTTGTTGGCGCAGCTGTGAAATATTTGCTCTTTGATGGTGACATCGTTTGTATTATGTGATAACCCCAAAGATGTGTGTGAATCTATTGATGGATTTCAAGTTGGGGTACATGGAAAATTAAAAACTGATAGTAAAGACGTTGACCATGATATCCAATCAGCGATCCAGAATTAGTAAGTGCGAATTTAGAAGTCTTCGAAGTTCGAGATCAGATCACCAGATGACTAGAGATACAATTGGCCAAAGGAATGTACGTTGATCATGATTTTTAGACTCGGATATGCTCCAATTCGTTGAGTCTCTGGACTTTCTCCATCAATACAACTGTACAATATGAATACACTCCACCGTTATATCCTGCTCTTTGCCATACTTGAGTAATATGGCACCTGAATCCCAATTTTCTTCCGTCCAGTAACAAAACGTCATGTCTGAGACACAAATGACACAAATACACATTGTGAAAATCAACAAAGATGAAGCTTTTTCAACATTCAAAAGAATCCTTGAAGGGTTACCAATGGAACTGGTTGTTTCTGTGTTGAGTACAGTTTTCGAATTGGAAATTTTGAAGTTGAATGAACAAATGTCAGTTCTTGAAAAAGATGAAACTTAGGATCAATTACTATTCTTGGTGTTGCCGTTCATGACGTTACCGAACTACCCCAGAGTTTAATTTTTAGATATACTCGATTTGGAATGGAACCTCCTTCAAATATGAAACCACGTCATCTTTCAAAGACAGAGAAAACCTCAGCGGATTGTTTGAAATATAAACTTAACAACTTTGCCTGTTCAGAACTAGAATCTTTAAGAGATCATATTGTATTGAGAAATTTGGAAGTGATTATCATTCTTTCTTCCGTTCGTGATTGTGAGAAAGCGCATTCTTTGCTTACCAAATTTTTACAAATTGTTGCAAGATACCCCTCTGTTATTCTAGCGTTTCGTGTGATTCAAAATGTTAGAGAGCTATCCAATTTTGGGCCCGAAGAATTTACATCTATTGTTTCATCTGTGAAAGAGGCCGATATACATTTGTTTGCTGACCTAACTCCAGTGAAATTCTGAACCTTGAAAATGCAACTAGTTTGAAAAAATTAAAAGTTTTGTTCAATAAAAGGTGCGAAGAAAAATTCTTCAGGCAATTTTGCAAGTCATTACATGAACTTGTAATTAATTTTAGAATAATAACAGTCTATGTCAACCTTTATGGATGTCCAAATATCAAGAACCTTAAAGTTTTAAATACAAACTATGTTCGTTTCCCATTTGGAATTAATTGTTCCGTGGAAGATTTGGTACTTAAAGATTTTTTATTTTCCAGTTCCGAAACGTTTAATCTGCCTGTCAGTTTAAAGTCACTTGATGTATCAGGCTATAATTCACAGACCATGACGCTTTCAGAAACATTGGTAAACATATCTACCATGAGAACCGCAGTCACATATCGTTACACATTGGATTCCGTTATTAATAGCATGCCTCCACGTATATCCACAATGTTCATAGAATTCCCCTTACAGGATTTGACTATCGATTTAGCTTCATTCTCCCTTCAATTCAATCATTATACTTCATATATCGTAGAGGGATCACAGTCTTGGTCAACTTCCAATCGAGAGATCTTGTTCGAGCTGTAACCAGTCTGATAACTCTCTCGATACTCCTAAGTGAATTCAAATTAATGGTGGATCTCTCAGCAGTTAAATTTGATTTATCTACATTTATCTCCATAGAACAAACATAACCAGGCTGTCCAATCCTCTTGACTGTTCCTGAAGCTGATATAGATCCTGATAAACTGCAAATTTGGAAATATTCAGATAGTTCATCTTACATAGACATAGTCCGAAATGCACCAAAAGTCCAAGGTGATTAGATAAGGTGATATGGGATTCGGTACATCTTCATATTGATGTTTTCTGTTCGAGCTTTTTGACACTTTCACATACATATGTAACTATAAAGTATATATATGCGTTTTGCAGAGAACCTTATAAGTTTCAAGGGTATAGAGTTGAATATCCGTTCAATATTGAAATTTACATAGTTTGAATTTAATTTAATATCAAAAAGTAAGTTAATTAAACGTGAATATAAAAAAAAATGGATGAATATATCAACAAGAAAAAATAATGAGCACACAAGTTGTAAAAATATCGTTAAAAGAAGGCCAATAAATAAGTAAAAGTGAAATGAAATGAAAAAAGTGAAAATATTCTATATGATTAGTAAATAACAGATACAAAATGTGAAGTAGGAATGAAGCAACTATCACAAAATAATGAGAAGAGAGTGATATGAACGTAAAATATTCAAGAATTCATGCAGAGCCAAAATATAGGGGGTCCGAATTTGAATGCCGTAAAACGGAAAAGGGGGTGCAACAAACGAGGGCTCCCAAGTCCCAAGGCGCCATGAATTATGCTTTGAGCTCAAACTCAGCCAAAATTGGAAAGTGGTCACTCGGGAACTCAGGGTTAGGGAAACCAGGATAGTGTTCTAAATACTGGGATTCAATATCACCCAATACTTTGATCAGCTCTAATTGGTCGCTCGATTTGTTGAACCAAATGTAATCGATAATGCGCTTGAATTTCTGGGTATATGTAGTTTTGAGGAACTTATCCTCTTCAAATAATGCTTTGTATGGTGAGTTGAATTGATCGAAAGGAGTGGACAACGCAGAAGGTAGTTGTGAACCGTAATTGAATTGGGAGATTTCTTTTTCCAGTTTCAAGTCCACCTTACCCTGTGTCAGGAATCGGTACACTGGAGAGTCAGGAGCAGAGTTGAAGTCACCAACCATAAACACATTTAGGTTGTGACCTCCTTTGAGCATTTCTTCGGTCTCCTCTTCTGAAAGGTTAAACTGTCTTTGAACCGCCCTTTTCAATAGCTGGGTTAATAGGAACGTTTGCATCAATTTCACATCAGGGTGTTTGGGTGACCAGTAAAGGTGAGTATTTGAAACGAACACAGTTGCTTTTGTTGGAATATGCTCCAACACAGCAATCACAGCAACTGTGTTTCTGCTGGCAAGCCTTTTCTCCAAGTCCGGAGTCTGTTCAAAGTAGTGTTTGCTGGCAAAAAATTGGGCTAAGTCGATCTGCTCATAGTTTATAATGTTGAATTTCTTTCTGTTGACAAAAATGGACACACCATCCATCATATTGATGTTCTTTTGCCAATATGCTGGCTTCCTCTTCTTCTGGAAAATAGAATCATAGTTGCGGGAAAGCATGAAGTCCTTCCAAAAACTCTGATAGATGAGATATTCCATCTCTTGAAAACACATGATATCACTGAGCTCACATAGATCAGCCATGTTTCTGTTGATCAACTCAAATCTTTGATCCCAGCCGGTCCATTTCGCTGGTAAATAATCATAAACCTGATGCCATAAATAGTGTCTGGATAGCAAATTATAGGATGAAACTGTGAAAGTGTTCTTCGGACTGAGAGGTTTGTGGAAGTCTATGAAACTCCTGTGATTGACGATAGAGTTATGGCTTGATACAGTAGAGTAGCATCTTGAAGCTAGCCTCCTGTTCATTGTGTGATTTGAGTTATATTGTGTAGAACTTGATGATTTCAGTGTTGAAACTTCAAACCTCAGGAAAGTTGTTATCTTTATTCTTGATCCTCATCCAGGTGGAGTTTATTCTGTTTACGTATCCCAGCTGCTCTGAGGCGCTCTCTAAGAAAAAAAAATTGTTAAAGCCGTGCCATATTCTTCCCGTACAATAACGCATCTTCATCAGATTCTTCTAATAATGCATACCCATGTGCAGTAACCCTTAATTTCCTGCATAAAGACGATAACGGATCGATCAAGCGATCAATTTGGTTTTACGACCTATACAAGTTTTGAACTGGAGAAATAACTTTCCAATTAATACAAACGCAAACGAGCAACGTGGGTAACAAAATGGGTCGAAAAGAAGACATTCAACATTAAGAAAAAAAATACATATAAAAGAGATTGCAGCTAATTCCATGATACAAAAGGAAACACAAAACGAATGTATATGTCAAATAAAGGTGAGAAAACAGAATTTCGGAATAAAAATACTCATCGATGGCCAGACAGCCCATGTGAATATGTAAGTTAAAACAAAAAGTAGCTGAGAAACAGAGGAATAAATTATATAGCACATGAGTGGGAAAAGAAAGAAAAGAATAAGTGAAAAGCAGTACCTACGAAAAGAAATGCAATCAAAACATTTATCATCATCAAACAAATGAGAACTGAAGGAATGAAAACTCAAAGAAATAAACAGAAACAAATAATAAAAAAGGACAGAACTGGAAAATCAAATAAGAGAAAAACAAAAACAGGAAAAGCAAAAATAGAACCAAGAAGGAATTACATCAACTATGTCTTTCTTGAACTTCCACCTCCGAAATCACCCTTGATCTTTTTACCACTTGAAACCTTCTTGAATTCAAATCTTGAAATCAAAGACAAATGATCAGAAGCAAAATCGGCATTAGGGAATCCAATAACCTTCTTGGCATACTCTTTATCAACTTCTCCCAAAAGCCCTCTAACAGTCAAAGTAGGAGTAGAATACCAGATATATTCAATAACTTCGGTGAAAGTAGGCGTGAAATTGGTGAATGGTAACTCGTTAATGGCATTATATGCTGATTTTAAATGGAATGGATGCATGAAACCTTCACTAGTGTATTTACCATAATCTCTACCATTGAAATCAACATGCTCTTTACACTTACCTTGGGAGAACAATTGATAAACAGCAGAGTCAATTTGAGAATTGAAATCACCACAGATAATCAATGGTACCTTGTTAACATCTTCTCTTGGGCTAATATGCTTCTTCATTATGACTTGTAGCTCTTCTAATAACACCTCAACTTGCATGGTCTTCACATCATTAAATTCAGGATCCCAATGTAAATGTGTGTTAGCCAGAACAAATTTGTTACCGCTTGGAACATGTTGTAAGATCAACACAGAGGCGATGTTATCTTTATTCATAAATCTGTTGAAGACATCATCTGTCTTCTTAAACTTATCTTGGCTCATAACTAAGGTACCATACTCCAAAATTCTCTTCTCTAGTAATTCAAACATACCAGATTTGTAAAATGTGGCACAACCATCAACCTTTTTGGCATTCTTCTCACTCATAGTCTTGGATCTACCCTTACAGTGGAAAACACCCTTATAACCATTACTCTCCAGTAGCGGAACCCAGTATTCTTCATATGTTCTGGTTTCAACTTCTTGCAGACAAATAATGTTGGTTTTGTAGGAAAGAATTTCTTCAGTTAACTTTTGTCTTCTGTAGTCCCAATTCAAAGCCCATGATGGTGTGTATCTGTACATCTTTGGAGTAGCATAATGTTGACATAAAGTGTTGTAACTCATCAAAGTGAAAGATCCTCCATCCTTAGAAGATAGATCTGTCTCAACTGCAGGTTTCAAATCGGTTTCATTCATCATAGGTTCGCCATCTTCGCCAATCTTGATCCACTTTCTTGGTTCAGGAGGTTCCAATCTTGGTGCATCATCTCTCAAATGGATAATCAAACCTCTGGTACCTTTCTTGGCTATAATCTGAACAATTTCTTCATTCATGTTAGGATTGCCCTCAATACCCAAGAAGTCCAATTGATACAAATTTCCGAAGTCATAAGAGATATCACTGATATTATTGTCGAAAACGTATAAGTATTTCAAGTTGTATAACATACCAATTTCCTTTGGAAGTTCAGTAAGGTTGTTAGACGACAAATCCAACACCCTTAATGTTTTCAAACTAGAGATTTGAGGTGGGATAACTTTCAAGTTGTTACCATTCAAATACAATCTTCTTAAGAAACTATAAGAAAACAGTTTTGAAGATAACGTCATAATCAACTGTCCACTCAAATCTAAGCCGGTCCATAATTGTGTGTTGTTTTCTTTGATTCTAATTCTTTGATCTTCAGCTTCTTCATCTAGTGATATGTCATTGGTAACTTTTTTATGTTGCATTAGACCTTCATTTTGTTGAGCTTCCTGAAAATGTGGTTTGTCTTGAACGTTGGCCAATAGGTTCTTTGTTATATCAATCAAAGTACTACCTTGAGTAGGGGAACCATCGGCCTTCGGCTTTCTTGAAGAAGATGCAGCTTGTCTAGCATAGAAGTTAGGTAAGTTAGATCCTCTAGAGATTTGTGCTAATTTTTGTTGGTGTTTCCAATGAACAGATGAGGCGATGTTTGGATCAATTGGAACGGATGAATGTTGATTTGAAGGGTTCTGTAAGATCTGGTTCTGTAACTGTTGAACTTGTTGCAATTGCGCCATCTGTTGTTGCTGTTGTTGAAGTGCCAACAATGGCTGTGGTTGTTGTGGGGTATTAGGCTGTTGTAATTGTTGCAGTTGTTGCTGTAAGTTTTGCAGTTGTTTACTTGGCTGTTGTTGCCCATTTCTGTAGGCACCCTGGTAAAGGGTTTGTGCCAGAACGGTAGAAGGGTTCAACCCATCAGCACTCTTTGGGCCCTGTTGACCTTGGAGAAGAGTATCTTGAAGTGACCCAAACTGCTGTTGCTGTTGCTGCTGTTGTTGTTGTTGTTGTAATTGTTGTTGGTATAAATATTGGTTCTGATAAGGTTGTGACTGCTGTTGAGCAGCCTTTTGCTGTTGGAACCGAGATGCAAGGTTCATTTGTAGTCAAAACAAGGAGAAATATATGTGATAAACGATAAAAAGCCCAATAATCTATAAATTCATCTAACTTAGGCAAACCCTGTGAAAGAAATGGAATAAAAACGGAGGTTGGTGTAGGAAAATCAAACAATTAGATTGAAAAGATGGCTTGGATGAGATATGAATCAAGGGATATTTGTGATGGAGCCACGCTTCCTTTTCCGAGAGGTAAAAGCAAAAATGAACAAAAAAATCAGTGGATGATATGGGTACAGGCTGGCAAATGTGAAAAGATCAGGATATGTTGTGTAAACTGGCAAAAGTGTGGAGAGCACAGACTTTGCTCCCCTTCTTGAGCCTGTATAAATGTTGGCCCTCAGTTTGTGAAGATTTGACGTTGTTGTTTGAAGTTTCGAGCGAAGAGGTTAAAATCGGGAGAAGGGCTGCGTAACCAGCTCACGGCCATTTAAATTTGGCCTTCAAAATCGACCCATCGTCGCGTCGAATCAAATTTCTTGATCGTGTGACCTTTTCACAAGCACTTGGACTAAGGTATATAAAAGAGCAAATGAAAGCAAAAAATTAACTTTAAAATAGCAAACTCATAAGTGAATAAATAAAAACACAATATAAAAACAAACTAGTGTACAGTAAAAGAAAAACATAAAATAAAAAAACAATCATAATAGTAAAAAAAACAGTACCTATCACCTGGAAAAAGCGTCAGCCAGTCACCATAACTGTTTGTTAACCATCTTCAAAGCAACTTGTGCCTTACCAGCCAAAGTGATAGGCAAATCCAGCTCAGTAGGAGGTGAAGGCAAGGAGCCATTAGCATGAACAGGTGTACCTGAATTGGAGCCAAAGCCATAAGCAGCAACAGTATTTTCATCATCGTCATTGTGATAGACAGGGCAGATACCAAGGGCACCAACACGTTCCTTAACATGTTTGTATTCCTCGTCCTTTGAGATGACCTCATTGAAATCAGAAAGCTTCACCCAGTGTAGCAACAGCTCTTGGAACTTGCGACCTTCAGAGTCATATGCTTCTTTCATGTCAATCATTGAGTACTGTTCAGAGTCCTTCAGTCTGATGAATGAACCAATCATTGGCCACAACAAATTCCACATTCTAGCTTTCTCTGAATCGCTCAACTGTTTCAACTGTTCAATACTCGAAGATGAAAACTTGGAATCAAGCTTCTCAATACCAAGCAGTAACTTGACTTGCAAATCAATTACATACTTCTCAGAACCAATTTCATAGCAGTACAGTGGTAAGTATTGGTCGACCTCTTTAGCAGATGGAACTTGGTTGAACTTGGCAATTTGGACACCATAAGGATAATAGCTTCTGATTTGTCTCTTCTTCGATAACTCCAGTCTAGCAGCTTCCAACTTAATTCTTTCTTCAGCCTCTTTACGTAGCCTAGCCTTCTCCTCTTCCTCTTTCTTCTTCAGCTTTTCCTCTCTTAATCTAGCAGCCTTCTTCTCCTCCTCTCTTTGCTTCTCCATCTGTTCAATACCTTTCGCAATTTGTTGTTGTCTAGCCTTCTTTCTCTCTGATCTTTGCAGCTCCAAAGCAGCTCTAGCCTTTTGAGCTTCAGCTTCCTTCAATTTTCTAGCTTGTAACTCCTCTTCTTCCTTTCGCTTCTTGATCTTCAACTCCTCTTCCTCCCTCTTCTTCTTGGCCAGCAACTCTTCTTCCTCCTTTTGCTTTCTGATACGAAGTTCCTCTTCCTCTTTCAACTTCTTAGCACGCAATTCCTCCTCTTCTTTCTTCTTCTTGGCTTCAATTTCCTCTGGCAACAACTTAGGAGGTGGAGTTGGAGTGTGGCTTCTAGACCTCGACTTTTCAAGTCTATCTTTCAAATCTTCCTTTTTAGAGGACATACCGAAACTTGACTTTTGGTTCAAAGAAACAATATTTTCCATCGACTTCTTCTTCTTCATGAGTGATTTCTTCTCGCTGGCTAAAGCAGAAACAGAGGAAGCAGAAAGTGAAGCACGCAGCTTCTTGCGTTCTTCTGTTTGAAGTGTAAGTTTCTTTCTCTTTGGCTTTGACTTCTCTTTCTCTTCAGGCTCATCTTGAGAAACAACATCAACGTCCATGTCACTTTGATTGTGATTACCAGCATCAACATCATCATCTTCTTCATCACTTGTCTCAATTGCTCTCTTTCTCTTCTTAGTATGCTTCTTACTTTTCTTAGGAGTACCACAGGTAGAATTACTTCTTGAACTAGAACCAGTACTTCCTTTGAATTTTTCAGATGCCTTCTTGATTAATTTAACCTCTTCTTCGTCAGGGAAGTCACTTTCCAGCAAAATGTCAAGGGCAGAGCGGCCACTTTTATCTTTCAGGACAGGGTTGGCCTTATTTTCCAAAAGTAATTTCACCATAGCAATATGTTCTTTACCAACAGCGTACATGAGAGGAGTGAAACCATTTTTATCAGCATGGTTAACATTAGCATGGAAGGCCAAAAGTAAACTAGCAATATCAGAATGACCATGTTTAGCAGCCAAAGAAAGTAAATCAGAAGGAGGTTTGCGACCAGAAAGATTGGAAACGTAATTTAAAACGAAAGTAACATCGTTATCAGCAACTTTACCATAAATTTCACTGCGTCCTTCACGGCTAATGAGATCATAGAAAGTATTCTTGGTTTGTCTTCTTGACAGGTCAATGTCCCTCTCAGAATCAGTCTCATTACCATTAACAGTAGGACTCTTGAATTTCTTTCTATATTCTCTGGTGGATTGAGCAAGCAGCTTCTTTAGTTTCTTGAAAGAGCTCAATTCATCCTTATCCAAACTAGCAACATCACGATCACGCTCTAAAGTATCCAGAGCAGTATCACCCATAGCATTCACCAAGGTTGGATTGGCATCACGTTCAAGCAAAAGACGAACAACTTCATAATGTAAATTCGAAGCAGCATCAATCAGAGCGGTATCCTTATCCATAACACCAGATTGCTTATCAATCTCAGCACCATTATCCAAAAGTAACTCAACAATTTCCAAATAACCTTCTAAAGCAGCTTCATGCAATGGAGTATTTCCAGCGTAATCAGCATCGTTCACGTTGGCACCAGATTCAATCAATTCCTTAGCCTCATCATAGAAACCCTTTGCACACATTCTTTGCAAAAGAGAACGACCAGAAGCATCTTTTCCAGTTCTTCCAGAAAACTTTCTTCTTGGTGACTGTGATCTGGAAGAGTGAGAAGTGTTAGAATGCTGTCTCCTCTTCTTGAGTCTTCTTGGGCGATGTTCGTGATCATCATGACTTGAGCTTCTTTCATCATCAGAATTGGTTGAACCCTTCTTCATCAATCTATGTAAACGTCTTGACTTCTTGGATGGCAATGGAATCGACTCCTCTTCATCAGTACTAGCCTCTGAATCATTTTCAATGGAAGTTGTAGGTGGTGGCGTTTCTTGCTTAGGTTTCTCCTCTTCTGGGTGTTCATCTGTGGAAGATTTTAGCATTTCGCTCAATTCAGACCTAGATTCAGACGGTTTGTTCTCGGTTGAAGATTCAACAGCGGTTGTACTTGCCTTTTCTGTCTTTGATTCAACAGTGGAAACTTTCTCGTCAACAGCATCTTCCTTCTTCTCAACAACTGGCCCTTCAACAGGGACTTCATCCATGACAACAGTAGAGTCTTCAACAACTTTATCTACAGCGTCGGCCATCACTTCATCTTCATCATTGGTGAAGGCCTCAGCTACCGTCTTAATAGCACTATCATCCTTCGGAGCAATGCTATCTTCGGCATATTCTTGTTTATCACCAGAATCTTGATCTTCAGTAGTCTTAACAGGTTGGGAACTCTCGTCATCCTTATCGCCATCAGCATCAGGCATTGGAACATCTTGCTCTTCAGGAACAGGCAAGTCGGCTTTATCACTCTGTTTGTCGATAACGGCTTCTGTAGATTTTGAAACATCATCTGCTTCTGGCTTTTTAGCAACAGCATCTGGCACTGGAACATCCTTCTTCTCGGCCTCTTTTGTAACTGTATCTTTAGATTTTGGAGTATTAGAAGTGACAGATTCTTTGTTGGTAACTTTCTCAGGAATTTCAACCTCATCCTTCTCAAGTTTTGAGACATCAACTTTGTCCGGTGTCGAATCTTCATCTTCCTTGGACTTTGCAACTGGAACTTCTTCTGACTTCGGAAAATCGGTTTTCAACACCGTTGAAGTATCATCTTTCTCTTTATTTGGAGCAGCGTCTTTTACTGGCTTTGGATTATCAACTTTCTCAAGCTTTGAAACAATATCTTTCTCAGTATTTGGTACAACATCTTTCTCGATCTCTTCAGTGACAACCTTCTCGACTTTAGAAACAGCATCAGCCACCTCAGCACTAGAATCATTCCTCTCACTCTTATCTTCCTTCACAGTAGCATCAACTTCAATGGAAGACTTCTTAGTAGAGGAACCAGAAAAATCAACCTTAGCAATGAAAGGTCTCGAAAGCTTACGATGATGAGGAGCAACGTCATCATTCTTTTTTTCACCATGACTAATATCAACAGTTGTGACTTTCTTAGGCTTCTTAACTGAACCATCTTTAGCATGTTCTTTGTCCTTCGATTTCTTTTCTTCCTTTAGCATCCTCTTGAGCAGCTTTCTTTGTTCCTTATCTGAGCTTGAACTTGTGGTACTAATAGCATAAAGACGTGCCGCTGGTTTGGACTTCTTATGACCCGAATCAATAGATTTTGAATGTTTCTTTTCGATTGTGTCATACTTGTTGGACTTTGCTGGCTCATCAGTTGATGGCTTGGATTTGGATTTAGAATCAAGAGAACTGCTTCTTGCCTTGGCTTTGCCAGAATGGTTCTTATCTTTCTCCTGGTCTTTCTCTTTCTCAAGCTTAACAGAAACATTGGAACTGGATTTAGAAACACACAATGACTTTAGATCTTTAGTGGCTTTCATCTTACTTGGGGAAGAATGTTCAGCTGGCTTAACATTAGTAGATGACTCAGAACTAACAACGTCACTAAACTTTCTCTTCTTTTGAACCTTTTCATCTGAATATGAATCAACGATGTCGTTATTCTCCTTTTTCACCGTTGATGTAGACGTAGCAGAAGTACTTGAATTTGAATTGGACTTGGTCATACTAATATCAGCGGTCTTAGGGGTAGCAGCACCTGACACATCAGATCCAGAAGCAGCAGTTGAAGTTGCAGTCGTGGACAACCCTGTTATATTCGGTTTACTAAAAGTAGTACTTGGCTTCCTAGACAGTGATCCTGGTCCCGAAATAGAGTGATGATGATCAGGACTTCCGGCTTTGCTTGTTGAAGTAGAGGTAGAAGCAGACACAGATGGATGTTTGGACTTCTTCATCAGTTGCAATCCAGAGATATAAGATCCACCAGCACCAGCGTTAGAGCCTGATCTGGAGCCAGAGACTGTTCCAGATGCTGAAGAGAAACTAGAACTCTTGTTGTTGCTGTTGTAACCACTGTTGATGGCATAAGGACTCTTTCCGTTGTTGTAAGGACTTCTCTTTCCATAATTGCTATTACTGGTATTGTAAGGACTCTTGCCACTGCTGTATGGACTCTTATTGTAAGGATTTTTCCCACTGTAAGGACTGGAATAAGTAGGTGATACACCACTAGCTGTAGCTGTTCCTGGAGACTGGGAAGCCATAGCTTGCGGTCTTCGGCTGGAAAGTAAATCGACACCACTAGTGACATTAGAACTTGAATTTACTCCATTTGGACCGGCTGATGAACCATAGGTTGATGCACTCGCAGAACGTTGCTGATAACCTTGTTGAGTTTGTGAGTTTGATCTTCTGCTTGACAGTAAATCTGTACCCGTTGAAGCTTGTCTTGCCTGGTGTGGTGATTGATGATAGTGTTGCTGCTGGTAAGGTTGTTGAAGTCGGTTTCCACCCTGATAACGTGTATTCCCTTGCTGATAACTATGTCGCTGAGTCTGTTGGAACTGTGACTGTTGTGATTGCATAAATTGTTGAGACTGGGGAGGTTGGGCCTTGAGATGTGTTTGTGGTTGGGATTTTCGACTCGAAGGCAAATCTGATGTACTTCCAGCATTATTGATACTGTTATTCCTACTGTAAGGACCACCTTTATTTCCACATGGATTTGAAGCGTTGTAACTGCTGTTGTTTCTATTGTACTGCCCAACTGAGTTATGCTGTTGCATTTTTTTACCCGGACCCCCTATCAAATCATCTTGAGACTGTTGGTCTTGCTGTTGCTGATTCATTCGTATTCTATCCATTCGCTGATGGTCAAACCGGCTACCACTTCCATAATATCCCTGTTGGGACTGGGCCTGCTGTCCATAGTATCCTCCATATCCGTTATTGTTGCCATGATGAGGACGGTTATATCCATGACCAGAATTTGGCCGTCTTCCTCCAGTATTCCTGCTGTTATGACCTCTAAATGGTTTGTGGTGAGGTCTGTTATAATTGTCGGCCATACTTCTCTGTATAAGTGTTATTTAGAGAGAAATATCAAAATAAGTGGGGGTTGACAATAAGTCCAAGTATAATATCTCTGTTTATTAACACGTCTTGAATTGGTATAAGATGTTTGAGAGAAATTCAAAAAGGATGAGTAAGTTTTATCGTCAATGAATGTGGAAATATCTAAATTAATGTTGTTAAACTTATGTATCGACTTTTCTAAAATTTGTTGATCTGTTGTAATTCCAGCACGTCAACACCTATAACTGAAACTGTTTGGCACGTGCTATACGCTGTTACTTGTTGTGATGTTCTTTGATTGTTTGAGTATAAACTAGAAGCCCTCCTCCAAACAAGGGACAAGGGCAACAACTACTTTAAATCGTCAATTTACTTTGTGTGATGAAATTAAAAAAAGAGCGAAAGTGTAGAGTAAAGAGTAGAGTACGTGGCACAGTGCTGCGTAACCGGTGAGCTCTAATTAAAAGATTACATAGATGCACATGCATGCATATAAAAACTAAACCGACGCGTCTACTTTTCGACGTACCTGTCTCAAATTTCGAGAGATCGATTGATCGAAATCGAACCAGTGGCGATATATGATACAGATACCGGCTTGAAATTTAGAACTCGTTTCACAAACTAATACTGGATAATTCTCTACAGACAGGTGTTTTTATCTTTCAACATCACAATCACATGCATAACATACAGGGATAAAACTCGCATATTTGATGAAACAGGAAAAAGATAGAATCAATGGTCAGGATGGTGATTATGATGATTTTATTGTTGACTATAAAGAGATTGTTGATGATTCGGTTGATGAGCTAAGCACTAGCTGTGTCATTCCACATATTTGACATAAAGAAAGAGGTTCGAAATATTATGAAAGATTATGATGAGGATAAAAATGAAGATTATTTAGATGTGGAGGAAAAAGACGATGATGAGGAGTCTGATGACTCTGACAATGAGCTAAGTACTATGGCTTCACACCAAGCTAAAAGATATGAAAAGATTAAAAATATGATGAAAGATTACAAAGAGGATGAAGATGACGGTTATGTTGCTGAACATGATGATAAAGAAGACGCTGATGATGAGGAGGAGAAGGAAGAGGAAGATGTTGATGATAAAGACGAAGAAGATCGATAATGACGGTGACGATTCGATGACTTTCACTTTAATTTTGTGTCTTCACCTATACGGGTGGCCGACATCGAAAACAATTAAATGCACAACATGGCAACAAATATCAAGTTACTTATACTACTACGCTAATCGAAACAGTAGTACTTTACCAGCAACAAATCATTGTCTAATCATCCTACTCTACAGGGAGTTCACAGACCAGTTTGCTAACTATTGGTAATGGTAACGGCTAATCAGATTCAAGAATAATCGCAACAATGAGATTCACTGGAGTTGGATATAACAGTGGATCATTGTATAAGCTATCAAGGTCAAGATGAAAATTGGAGGTAAGAACAGCCAACATTGGTGGTGTTTATACCGTTGAGTACCACTCGAAAGATTCGATGATCCAATAAATGTTACCAATATCGGTGATTTTAACATCGTTCACTATTAACCCATGATAATAGTGATTGTCGATATGGACCAATGGGACATGAATCATAAGTCATGACTAGAATGATCGATATATGATGGATATATTGACGATTAAATCGAGTCTCGGATGGATCCTCCTCAAATTACGACAATATTTCACCCCGACTATCGATAATCGAAACCCAGCTGGAGAGTCATGCACTGCAAATTAATTACTTCTTTGTGTATATCAAGTTGTTCTTTGTGAAAGTGTGGACGGCAATTTTAATTTAATGGTCTTCGAACATAGATGGAAATGCATATGCATAATTGTATCGACTCCTCCATGAACAGCTTAGAATATATATAAGATACCGAACAGGAACTGCATGTGTTGACGTATAGCTAGCTTGATGCATAAACTCTGCGATATATCGTTGAACCGAATCTGTAAATTATATATGTTTGTAATGTGTATATGTAGTGTAAATGTATCAATTTAAATTAGACCATAAATTGTGTTAAAAAAATAACTTTAAAAGGAAGAACTCTGAGAATTCGCAAAATAAGTGGAAACTATTAAGCATTTATAGTAAATTAACAAAAATAAAATGACGTAACGATGATTAACGATTAGTAATCAACTATTATAGTGTTGACGAACATGTTGATGACTCATATGAAACTGGGCGGAGAATATATTTTAACAGCTGGATAAATGAAATAGATTTGCGATCTGCTCTTCAATTGGCACAACAAAATTTCCACAATTGACTTTTGATCACTTGACACCTCACCGAAGATCCTCATCAAACGTTTGCCCATCAAACTTGCGCGCCCATTTGATTATTTTCTTGTGCCATTTGAAGGACTTTCAGCTTATGCCGTACAGATGCATGGACACATTTTCACATTTTTCTTATCTTAATGCTTTTTATTTTTAATAAGTTGCTAGTCCAATTAAATTAATGAATTCCTTTGATTGGTAAATTGTAAACACCTAATTGGTTGAAAATTAATTAATTAAAAAACCGATCAAGGAATCTTTTATAGCGATGTAATATGTAAAGTAACACGCGTCGCGTTATATAAATACCTATACGTATACTGCACCTCACATGGGATTTGGAAACTGCATAGTACTTTTACCGTCGACGCGGTTCTAGAGATATTTAGACATATGGTATTTTTATCTTTCAACATCACAGACACATATTACAAAGCATATAGAGGTTAGAGCTCAATTATACATACTCATCATGTTAGGCATCCAAATGACAAACAACAACCACTCAGAAGAAGAAAAACATGACGCTGAAGAGATGGTTGATAATTCTTTTGTTGAGCTAAGTTCTATGTCATTAAACAATGGTGACATAATTGAAGAGGTTGAAAATATCATGAAAGATTACGATGAGTAAAAAGATGAAGACTATTCGTATGTGGAGGAAGAAGAAGCTGCTGATGACGCTGACGATGACGATCGTGATGGCTCAGATTGTGACCTAAGTAACATGCACTCATTTCGTGTTCAAAGATATGTGGGGATGGATACTCCAGCTATGGAAGACTATATTCCTGGAAATAATCATGAGGAAGAAGATGATGATTATGATGATTCTAGATCTTGTGAAGATTCATTTACCTCACAATGAAAACATCTCAGCTTAACACTTTGTTTTATAACCTGACTTATCTGAAAATGTATTTTAAAGTTTATCGATAGACACATATTCATAAGTATATCAAACGTATTAACCTCCAATTGACTTAATATTGTAGTTTACATAGGATTAATTCTATTTCCCTCGCATTCAAATGGCGAATTCAAATTTGTAAACAAATTACAAAAACAATCAATCAAATGTCAACAACAGTTAATTTAGTCTGGTTACCACGCGTGCGGCTTATAGCACACGCCGCATAACTGCTAATGTCAATTCCAATAATTGATTGTACGAAGACATCAAATGTCAGATTATTATTCAGTCACTCTGGTGCCAATGTCAATGTCAATGTCAATACACGAAATCAAGACATCAATTATCATAATGAAAATAAGTCTACAAGTTTCATTTATGGAAACAGTAATGGTAACTACCACAGTTATGATGATGGCTCTGATTCAGATGAGAGCGAAATTGGAAACAAAGTGGCATACACTGGATTCGGATATGCTGGTGGTATAAGTTATCAAAACCAAGATGAAGAGAAAGAAAAATAGCTGCCATTGGCGGTATTTATACCGATACTTGCCAAGGTAAAAATGATGATGATGATCCAAGAAGTGTTAGCATTGGTGATATTGGAATAGTTGATTTTGAACCCAATTATGATTTTGATGATGGTGATGATGATTGCGATAGCTATAGCAATGACTCTGGAAATGACTATTATGATGATGATGGATGTGACAATTATGACGATGACGGATGTGATGACTACGATGATGATGGATATGATGACTACAATGGCTACGATGACGATTATTATTGATTCTCGGGGCTCGGTTTGACCACAACTCGGTACAATTTGGCTGTTTAACACCTCAGCTATCGAGACGAATGGAGAGCCATGTATGACTTCTTTGGGTATAGTATTGTTCATTTTCCTATTTTGGTTTTTGATTTTAATTGCGGATTTGAAATTTGGATTTCCAATTCATTGGCAACTATAACTCACCTAAAATGGATCTACCAATTGGGCTGGTATATAATCAGAAAAAAATTGAATATGTGAAAATTTAAGTGAAAGAAAAAAAACCAAGTGACAACATGCAGTTTTAGTCCCTTTACCACTTTTAGCATCCATTCCCAAACACTGCATTAATTCTATTCAAAATGTTCATTTTTAAACGCAACCAGTGCCAACCACATTCCACCAAGCCCCAACGTACATCATTTATCTTCGCAACTACCACTCTTTTTTGACTGCAACCAATGTAAAACCCCTAATCATCAAATCAACCAGCAGAAATTCTAGATGCAAACAAGATGACCAAAACACCAAGAAGACTAAAACCAAAAAGAACAAGATGACCAAGAAGACCAAGTTTACGATAACCACAACTCCAAACACTAAAGCCAACATCGAACCCCAAACTCAAGTTCCTGCCACAGAAACAACAATCCCAACACTAACACAAAACATCAACACTTTGTCCCTATCACCAACTCAATCTCCAACTTCAACTGATGATAAGGGTGATTATACAATTAATGAAACCAATTCACACATCAATATATTCCCAGTCAGCAGTACATCAGATAGCGGTACTATCGACGATGAAAAGTTAAAAAAGCAAAAGGAGAGAGAAAGGATGATAGTCATAGCTCGTGATGGAAAATTAAAAAGGCAAAAGAAAAGAGAAAAGCATATAAAAGCTTGTTTGAGAGCTCGTGATAGTGATGATTTTAAATCACATGGACGTACGTATATCCATTATGATGATATATCCTCTGATGAGAGAATACGCCGTGACGGTAATTATGATAATGATGAGATCAGTCATGAGGAAACTCAGGAAAGGTATGATGAGAAGGTGGTGAAAGTGATACTGTTGGCTTCTATTACGATGAACCCGCTCGGCCCCGCAAAAAAAGCCAGTATATCATAAAGTATTCAGCTGTTTCTGTTTTTCAGGGGCTAGTTATTATGGCAGTTCGGGTAAGATATTAAGAGGAGACTATTTGGTCGGTATAGACTGGATGATGACTTTATGAACACATCTGATGACTGATTTTGTTGATTGGGATGATATATAATCGATCATGTATAGCTTTTTCTTGAATATTTAATTTGACTTTGTTTATAATCATGGTAATTAATGTTTTAAGAATATCAAAAACAGATGAATGTACTATTAGCAAATAAGAGAAAATTATACAATGAAATGGGAGATGAAACAAAAAAACAAAAAAGTAGGATGAAGAAGTATATAGATAAAAGACTAGTTGAAGAGTAATAATAGTAATAGTAGTGGAAAGTGGAACAAAACTCAAACATAAATGGCCAGCAAAAACTAAAAAGTAGAGGAGTTAAAAAACTTAAAAAATGTAATGAGGGGATAACAAAATTAAAATAAAAAGATATAAGGGTAATAAGGGATAACAAAATTAAAAAAAAGATAATGGGGATAATGTAGGATATCAAGAGAAAAAAAAGAACAGAAGAGAAAGAGAGAGAAAAGCAAACATTAAGAGTAATAATAAGAGGGGAGAAGGGGGATATTATAATAAAAAGAACAAAAAAGGCCAATTTGATTGTGATCCACATTAAAGAAAAAAAAAACAATAAAAAAAAGATCTAAAGAAATATGAGATGAGATAAAATTTTGAGAATACCCACAGACGGAAGAGAAATGGAACAAGGAACAACATGAAGGAAGATATGGCAAGATAAGAGAACTCCAAAGCAGAAAAAAACACCGAAAAATAATGAAAATGAAAGAGCACCACCGAGTGACAATAAAACCAACGACAAGAATCAAGAACCAAACAAAAGAGCGAGAGAAAAAAACAGGGCAGAAAGGAGAAAGGGACCCAAATCATAAGTCATCATCGTCATCATCAAACCCACTCTTCCCCAAAGGAGAAGTATCAGGAGACGGACTATCCCTTCCTCGTCCTCTTCTGCTTCTGTTTCTTCCCTCGCCATCACCATCTTCACCACTCTCACTAGAACTTGAACTTGAATTAGAATTGGAAGTATTGTTACTATACCCAAGATAATTTCCCCACTCCATCAACTCATAAATCAATGACAAGTTAGGTGAAATCAATGGAGCTTTAAGTTTCAATTGATTGTAAGCATCATTATAGCCTGTCTTATTGACTTTCATGAAATACGCTAGGATTAATGATGCGGAACGAGAAACACCACATTGACAATGAATCAACACTTTCTTGTTCGATAAGAGGGCGTCATCTATGATTTGTGTTAGATGTGGGAAATCAGACACCAGACGGGAGTTATGAGTCCATGGGATGAAATAGTATTGGATTTTCTTTTGACGTCCAGTGTAGCCTGTTTTGGCATTGACTTTGCTTACTGTTGTTCCATTTGGTGTAGTTGTTGTTGTACTTGACTCATCTTGTGGCTTTTGCTTCTGTTCATCTTCATTTTCATTTCCATTTTCATCATCAGGAGCATTTTTCAACTGAGAAGAATAATCCTTAATCTCCTGAGCCACATTAATGATAACATCATAATCATTCAACTGATCAAAAGTAGGTTCCGAATAAAGATACAAATTCGGTTCCAAAACACACACAGGACCTTGAGGATATGCATTTCTAAAATTGGAAGGATCCATCAATTTGGAACTTGAATAAAATCCAGAATTATCACCTGCTGCTCCATTCCCACCATACTCACCATCGGACAAATGCAAAGACTGGAAAGAATGTGTTATTGTCTGAGGCTTGATATTCGAGGATGATGGAGAATGATGTCTTCTTTGTGAATATCTTGAATTTGTAATCGTTGGAGGAGGCATACCATTATACGTGGAACCTTCAAATGAACTGATTGAACCAGGACTATCATCTGAATTCTCACCAACACCACTAACACCCAATCCAAAAAACGACGAGCCCGGTTCGGAGCCATTTGAACCAGAACTGAACTTAGGTATTCCGGTCTTCAACCCACCGTCTCTCAAATGGTTGTTTCTGTTGTTGTGTGTGGGTATAGTTAGTGACAAAGTTGAGGTCTTATGTCTTGGGGGACCTCTACAAAGGTTTAATTTGGAATCACTAAAATTACTTTGCATTGGAGAAGATACGCTTGAAGAAGAAGCCATGGAAGGAGATCTGAACAGAGGAGGTAGTTTCATCTGAGGAGATGAATTAACGCTGCTACTGAACCCATTATTGAATGCCCTATTTGGTGGTGAAGTAGATAGGTCTAGTTGTAATTTCTTCAGGTTCATTGCTCTTCTTGGCTTTTGAGGTTTGAGCTGTGTGTATGGATGGCTGGTATGTTTTTCTACCACTAGTGCTGTGTCTGTGTTACAATGTTTGATGTTGAGGTACAGTGAAGGAGCTGGGTTTCTCGCTTGTTGTTTCGAAGGCGATGACGTTGTTGATGAAGTCGCTGACGATATCGTGGTACCAGGTAATGATAGTGATGGTGCTGGTGCTAGTTCAGGTTTGGCAGTTGAAGTAGGAACGGATATTGGCGAGTTTTCTCTCTGCTTCTGTTGTTGTTGAAAATTCTGTTCCTGTATCTGTTCTTGTTGTCTTCGTATCTGTGACTGTGACTGTGAATATGGATATGCTGTTGGCTGAGCTTGAGCATGAGCCTGATTTTGAACCTGGCCTTGTAACATCTGAATATTACGTTGAGACAGCTGAGGATGAGACGTGGAATGAGACGAAGTAGAGGCCGTGTGAGGGACAGGGAAAGATGGTTTGTTCTGGAAGTTGTTGTTGTTATTTGGTGTCTCGGTGTCTAGACGTAAATTCAGTTGTGTTTGTTGTTGTTGGTTCTGGTTGTTTGGTCTGAGTCTTTGTCTCTGTCTTTCTCTTTGAAGATGTATTTGTTGTTTGACGGGGACGTTCACGCTCACGTTAACAGGGACAGGGACAGGAACGGACACGGACATAGGCACTGCAGGGTCGTGGACAAGGGCAGACTCGGATGCCTTTGCAGGGGGGTCAGTGGAGAGAGAAAGAGACATGGAGAGCTGTATCAGGAAAGAAAGTAGGTTTAGACAAGAATAACAAAAGAGGTGGAAAGAAGCAATAAACAAGTGGAGGAGAACCAAAACGGATTCTGAGACAGAGACAGTTGAGCAGGTGGTAGTAGCGCTAAGGGACATATGTGACTGAGACGATACGTGAGGAAATTAAAGGAGTACGCTAAAAATAGGGAGTGTGTGCTGTGCTGTGTGTGCTGTGTATGTGTGACAAGTCAAGTCAAGAGTTATACGTGTGGTGTCTATTCTTCTTGAAATATGAATATCAAATATCCTTCAACTTGAATTTGATAACAGTGACACGAGTGATAGGTATACGTTCACCCTTTTGTTGTTCTTGCTTAAAGTTAAGTGTCAAGTGTGCTGGTTTTGCGTTGTGCGTTCAACGAACTTTATGATTGTGTCTGCACCGTTAAACTGTTTCCACGTTTCGTTAAATTCAGTGGTTTGTTTTAAATTCTTGATTCAACCCAAATATATATATTCAACCTTGATCTAAGTTGTTATATCAAGTAAATTGGAGTTGTCGAATTAGTCGTCTTTAATGTAGTGGGTCAAAAGTATATCAATTTGATCACACTCAAATCAATTGCGAATTGTGATTTCTGAATCGTAAATAGTATCGCCTTGAAATAGTGATATTGACAGTTGTTGTCGTTGTTGTGAATTATCGTAGCTACAGCAGTTGTGAAGGATAAGAAAAATTTAAAGGCACAAACTAGCTGAAATAGGCAAATGGACAGGGAGTCAGGGAACAGAAACAGGGGCACTGGGCAGAGACAAGATCAAATCCGAAGATACTTGGTAATTAATGTGTTAGCTGGAACTTATAATATTGGTTTGTTGTTAATTGCTATTGTTTAATGTTGATATCTGTTTCTGTTTGTTGTGTTGTCCAAAGAAAAAAATTGAGTTGTTTATGTTGTGACAACGTTTTGAAAAAATGGCTGAATCGAAATTTCGAAGCTAATGGAAGTATTGAATAGCTAGTTAGGTACAGGTAGGCACTATACAGTGTAGGAATACTCGTAGGAACTTTCGATACTGGGGATTTGAATTTTGGAGTTGCAAAGCACTTTACTTAGAAGTTACAGCATGCACGATACATCATACGTTATACGTTCGAAGTTTCACTGATTGCATGCTTTTGATTTCAAGCTACAAAACCAAACAATCTTAAGAGTGAATTTCAACCTTAATTCAGCTATTCGCCGGCCCCACAGTCCACTCTGTCCAGGGCTCCAGGTACGTGCCAGCCTGCCAGGTCTCAAGTTTCAACGTCAATGTATGTTTGAAACATTCTACATACACGTACCTCGGTCCTGACTCCTGATCCCCCTTGACCGGCCTGTAGCTGCTGTCTCAGAACAGAATCTTCACCGTTTAACACGCCAATGAGAGAATTTATAATTGATATCGGCAGCTGAGTTCCTGCCACCCATACAATCCTTCCCCTTCAGCCCAGGGGCATGCCGGCCGTGAGCCATATATAGTGACATAACTCGGCGGGCGTGAAAAAATTTTTCCTGCGTAAGTACGTACGTTTCCAAAATTAACAATCAAAATTTCGGTGGCGTACCTGACATGGCAGTTGCCTGTCTGCGGGCCTTAACGATCCCCCCTGAGTCCTGAAGACACTGGGCAGGCTACAGAGGCAACTAGGTGGGTGGTCGGCCCCGTTCCTGGTTTTCAGTTGGGGCAAGCGGGTCCATAATTCACCGTTTTGCCATTTGTTGTTGTTTTTTTAATTTTAAGTGCCCGAGTCACCGTTGAATTGAAATCCAATTGATTATTGGACCAAGAGTTGATCGGACCGACCTTTATAGACTTTCTCTAAAAGTCTCTTTTTTTCCTAAATCTTGGCCAGTATGTTTCCTTTCAGACTTTGATAAAGATGAGTAGCGTGTAGTCCAACAACGTATACATACTCCAGATGATAAAATCAACCCAACATGTGCAGGTACACTTACTAACTTACTTGTAAGAAGCATATCACAGTGTTCTCCTTCAAATTACTTGCATGTATACCCACCCCTTTGAAGCAAATCAATCAAGTCATGGGACCGCCATGGCGCTGTAACTTTTACATAAAATCAATATTGCTCTTTCCGAGTCCACTCTGGCCAATTTTTTAATATTTTTGAAGCATCCCATGAATCTCTCGATTCACTCTTATCACCAAAAAATAAACCAAACAATCAAATCAAACTAGAAAACAAAAAGGAATTTGTTGCATTCAGTACTTTGAATCCAACAATTTGTTATTTTGATAAAGAAATTCTATACGCATGAGTTTTTCAACGAATAGATACGAAGACGTACAGTGCATGACTCATGCATGATTCATGAAACACAGATGGATCATGTAACATTTCATTAAGCATGACTATCATAAGATTCATAAGTTATAACCCGAGTCCTGAACACCGCTCCCGACTATTTCTCTTTCCTACAAAACCCATATCAGTCCAATATCCTTCAACGATTCCAACTTCTCTAAATTCTTCCCCTGATCCCCTCCTTCCAAGTCCTTCTCAAGTCCTGCATAAACGTTCCATTTGCAGTTGTCTGAAATCTTGTAAATTGTAAGCTAGTTTAATCCGTAGTACCGAATCGTTATAACAACGAAGAACTAAATTACAGATACTACGTTCCAACAATTCCCTAGGCGTGGTTCCTGCGTTACCAATATGCACTGGTCACTCAGCAGTCAACAACCAAAACAGCTCGGCCCCATGCATGCTATAAATTGGAGTGCTGTCGTGACTTGTGGCCGAGGGGATGAAATTTTAGAAAATTGTGAGATATTTTGTTCCTCCATGGAAATAAATTCCGAAAACTCTGCATGTAACATACCAGTAATTTGTAACTTTGTTTCAAAGTTGTTTCACATGTGATCTATAGGCTCTACCAACTGATTAGTAAAACATATACGTTTTGTGAATTGTTTGAACATGGGCGCAGGAAGTCATTCTATTAAATTGAACACGTCAACTTTGAACTTCATATAGGTTCCAGAATTAGCAATTTCATGGTATGTGTTTGTGTTTTTGCAATATTCAATTTACCAATTTTAGCACCAAGAACAATTAACATGAGCTCATGTTCAAACATCAACAGCTAATCAACAACAAGCTAGTGGCCACTACTACTTTTTGGCTTAACCATATTAATGTAACGTATATGTACCAATCGTGCAATCACCGATGGTGATATAGATACAATTAGTCGGGGAAGTGACGTACTATTTTAGGCCAGGTAGTTCTATGCTGTCATCAGGTTAATTATAACTCGATACCTATGACGTTTAAATTAATCAGGCTATATGTTATACCTGGTCCCTACATGTGGATTAAGTTGATCCATCATCTGGACTTATCTAATCGACAGATCATCAAATTGATTTTGTCTTCAAACCGAAACGATCAACGAAACGAAACGAAACGAAACGAAAAGATCATGATGACGGTTCTCAAAACAAGCTTGTGTAGATGATATAACCTTAATGATCAGCTTTCAAGCTCGTTGCTTATCGATTTATAATTGTTTTATAGATGGATCTAAGCTGTGAACTGACTCATGTGTTATTTTTAATTTCAACTACTTGATATAGGTTGTTAGTTGTCTAACTTATCAAGATTCAAAATACAAACTTCTCAATGGAAACTAGTCTGATGGACGCAATTGACCATAAATCGAAATGTATAGTCTTTTGGTTGCATCAACATTATAAATCTTACATGGTACTCTTAACCAAAAAGGAAACGTTCTTAAGATAGATCAATTAAATCAATTCAAGATGGTGAAATCTTAATTTGTGGTATGATTCATGATAACAGCCGTTTGGAGATATAGAAAACTTTCGAAAATTAAAATGAATGGGGAAACGATAAATTATAAAAGCATTTGCAAAAAGCCATTTTTGTAGCCGGAGGGGCTAGATGCGGGACAATATATATGTAGGTGTTTAAAAGCAAGCAAACCACCAACAATTGAAACAAAAAGAACATGGATTAGGTCATTGTGTATCATGCTCTGCCATCTGGGGGTAGTTATGGTTTGACCTGTCAACTTTGAATTGTATCTAAAACTTGTATGGTGATCATGATGAAGTTTAGGTCGTACGTTGAAACACTAAAACTAACTATGATGTAGCCACCCAGAAATCAGGTCACGATACCACAACCATGTACAAAACTTGCAACCAATTAAACCAGCACATGCAATCTTAAGCTCTTTTCAAGGTGACGACACTTCTCTTCAAATGGCTGTTCTCAACTTTCTCGACTTCCCAACTGAAACCCGAATCACCACTTTGAGCAACCTGATCATTCCTCTTATTCAAATAACTTAAAAACTCACTAATTGATCCACCAACTCCAAAATAAATATCCTTGGCAGACAGCAATACAACAGCATCAACATTGGCACCACTAGCATCGGGACTAACTAACTCAAGTAAAATCTCAGATATCACAGGTGAGATATCCACAGAGTAAATAGTCTCACTTGTCAACACTAACCTCAAGCACTCACTAGCTGTGGTTAACAAAGGCTGAACCAAGTTCACGAAATCACGACACCATGACCCAGAGACAAAACTCAACATGATTCCATGTTGGTCTAACCAAGTATTGAACGCATCGATTAGCTCCGTGGTTATGTCTATCTCACCTGGTCTGACATTACTGAAATCTTTTCTCTGTTTAGCACTGGCCGTTTTTTCTCCTTCAATGGTAGTGTATCTACCTTGCAACTGGACTAATTGTTGAGGAGTAAGCGCATGAAGACACCAGTTGATTAAAACGTTAGGCAAAGTGACCAATCTCAACACCTCATAATTGTAATCCGTCAACACGATATTGACTCTTCTACTACTGTTTCCATTTCCATTTCTGATCCGTTTAGACAACAACTCAATCAGTTGGTTGAAAATGTATAGCGAAGGAAGAGCAGTTCCACAACCTAGCTCAATCAAATCAAAACTCTGTTGTTGCTTATTCAAAGCATGAACTGTCCCACAATCAAGCTTGTCAATTAAGTCAAAAGAGCATTCCCATGACTTTAATCCTCCTTCATATACACCCTGACGCAAATCCTCGTCTGTGTCACCTATCAAAATATCGAATTCTAGACCTTTTTGTGGAGGTTTTTGTTGAGTTGTGGTTTCGTTACTGATGGTTTGTTCGTCTTCGGTCATAAGTTGATGTTTCACATCGAATAGCTCTCTTCTGTATAATGTGGATCCATTAGCTAATTCAACTGATTCAAATGATATTCTGGTGTTAATTAACTTTTGGGAAAGTTGTTTTGAGGTGTACAGTTGTGGTGGTGTCAGGACTTTGGCTGAGTCTATTGGGTTTGTGAATGATTGGATGTCGTTTTGTTTGTTGTTGTGAGATGTGATGCCAACTTCTTCGGAGTCTAAGTTTTCTTCAGTGAAACCAAATGAGAATCCCATTGCTTTTGTATTTAAAGATATTTTTTCCAAGTTATCTTAGGTAATTGTTTGTTTGAAGCTTTGGAATCAAAAATGAAGTGGATCATCATCAACTTTCAGTCTTGAAATTTTTCTCAACTTTTTTTCTAGATGTTTGAACGTTGCACAGCCTTGATACTCCTTTTCAAAGATCAAACTGAACGGTGAACAGCGTTTCAACTTTCATTCGTCTTTCAGGCCTTCAACAATCAATCTCAAGCAGTCGATGCCTACAAGTTCAATAATTACAACACACGGCATACATCCATTGTTCAATTGATATTTACTCAAATGATTGATCTTTCAGACTACGAAGCCTACCTGGAAGACGACTTCGATACAACCAAATTCGCCAACGGTATCCTCCTCTCAACAAACAATCCAGATGACACGAGTTTGGACTTAGTGACACCAATCAAAAGATTGACTTTCGATTTGAACGAGATTGATCGCAAAATAGAGAAAAACTCAAATGAAAACTACAGTGAACTTATCAAAGAGTTTGAAAACGTTCAGAAATTTCATGATACCGTTGATGAATTGAAACCATCATTACAACAACTCAACTTGTCATATTCCAGATTGGAAACTGAAATTTTAAAACCTTACAATGAAGCATCAAGTTTACATTCAGCGTTGAAGAAAATCCACCAAACTTCAGATTTACTCAGATCATCAACTTATTTCATTTACTTGATTTCCAAAGTGGAAGAAGTCGGGAAAAGTGATCCTGAACTCAATGCCAAACCTTTCAAAAATATTCTCATACTAGCCAAGCTATTCAATCAACTCAAGTCCCACATTGCAAGAGCACCATTTTTGAAATCTTTGAAGTTAGTGAGAGACTATGAACATTTCCAAAACTTGCAAATTTCAAGAATCACAGATGTTTGTACTACCCATTTCAAAAGACTCAATTTGGACAACTATGACGATACGGCAATCGTGAACCTTATCAATACTTTGATCTTACTTTCTCCCGAGACATTCTACAACCAATTTCAACAACTTATGTCCACCCTTACATCATCCGCAATCAACTCGATTTTGAGAAACTTGAACAACCCAAAGAATTTCGAAAGGATTTTCAAAGATATCTCAAAGAACGGTAGACTATTATCAAAACTTGAACAACTTATGAAACTGAATAAATGGTTAGGTCCAACAGACACCACTTCCATAAACAGTGCCAATAAATCTGTTTCTTCACAGCAATCAGAATCCAGCAAACTCAAACCAACCACATCACCAACGATTCTAGACAAACTAATCAGCGTGTTGGAATTCAACACGAACATAATAACACTATACTGGAAAGACATAGCCATTGCAATTGAACCGAAATTTAAAGAAATCATCCACAGAGGAGGACCTATCTCAAAGAACTTGAGAAATGTGAAAGAGGACATAAAGAGAATCGTGAGGGATGCAGTGATGGGTTCATTCGTGGATGAATTGAAAGATGTTAAGACTAAAGAATGTATCGAAGTGAGAATGATGTTGAATAGTGTTGCTCCTCTTGATGGTAGACGTTGATTTTATTGGTGATGTTGGATCTTTAATCTGGTTTTTGGATTTGCGTGTATAATATCTTAATTTTTTTTACTTCAATGTTACAAGTTCTTAAACGCTGAATATTACTTTTTTCAGTCAATGGCTAATCTATCGATGATGTATTGAATATAGTAAAAGTTACACATTGTAAAGGGTGAGACCTGTGATTATTTCAGTATGGATATCACTGTTGACTTTGCTGGGTAGAATCAGGAGCAGCCGCAGTCGACTATTGTGAAACTGATGGAGATTCGGCACTCGTAGTAGTATTACCAGCAGGTCTGTGTCTCTTCTTACCTCCTCTTCTTGTCTTCTTCTTCTTCTTTAGGGCCTCTGTCATATGTATATCAACCACGTCCTGCTGTGGAGCTGGTCTTTTTTGCTGAGTTGTGTTCTTGTTATCACTCTCCGTATATTTGGTGACTGTAGCCGGAGATGGTATAGATATTGGCTTGTTGGAAGGTATGCTTATTGGACTCACATTGACCTTGGATTGTGATTTCTTTGTTGAAGAGGTGCTGTGAACCTGAGGAGGGAGGGGTGTCTGTGGTGCACTTCGAGGTTTTGGAGGGAAATTACCCAAGTTAACGTTGGTGGGTTGTTTGGATTGTTTCTTTTTATTATCCTTACTCTTTCGTTCTTGCTGTTTCTGCTGTTTTTCAGTCTCATCAAATCTTAAATGCTGCTTTTTCTGTCTCGTTGCTATCACTAATATTCTAGGTAAAACCAAATTCTTTTGTCTCTCTTCAATTTTGGCCAACTCCTTCTGAAATTGTCTCTTTCTTAGTTTAGACTGTATTTTTCCTAATCTTTGGTCTTTGCCGGGTCTCAATTTTGCCCTCTTCTTTTTTTCTTCGTGTGCTCTCTTTCTTGTTTCAATTCTCTTGAGGGCATTGTTCTGTGTACCAATTTTTTGATTGAACTGGTTCAAGTTTATCACTCTGTAGTGATCCGGAATAGTGAGTCGACTCATCTCCAAAACTTGTTCTCCAGTCAAAGCCATATCCTTGAATTGTTTTTTCTGTTCTTCTGTGAATTCAGCAAAGTAATAAGAATGGGGTCTCTTCTGGTTTTTCACATACTTATCAAGAGCAGCTTTTTCGGCAGTTTCGTCAACTTCCACTTCATGTTCTTCACCAGCATCTAAATTCACTTGAATTAATGACGACTTGAATTCATCTTTCTTCCCATCAGTTTCATCTGTGCTAGTTATTGAAGGGCCCATTGAAAACATTGGGAAGAGTTCAACTTTTTTCTCACTTTCATCCATATCATTCACTTCATTGTTTGGCTCCGCTTTTTCTTCATCAACAGCAATAACTTCAAAATCAAAATCAAAATCTAACGCTGTATGATATTGAGTATCTGATTCCGAATCGGAGTCTGAAGCTGAATCTGATTCCATGTGGTGATCGGATTCTGAACTAAAGAGATTCTTTCGGTCAACTCTGTTTTGATATTGATTGAACAAATATGTATTAGTATATGGAATGAATAATGTTGTTCAGGGAAAAAAACATATTGGGACTTACACTTGTAAATCTGACATTTCTGTGGTAATATGAATTATGTGTGTATCCTATCTGAAGTTATTCAAGAAGGGTCTTGTTCAATGTATTTCAAACTTCGGAGCTCAGAAAATGATCATGAAAAATTATTTCTTAGGCCGGCAGGCGGCGCTTATACAAATGTCAAAAGTACAAGTTACGCACTTATTACTGCAATATCGTTCATCGTGAACGAGTGTATTACAACAAAAGGATTGAATGTATATGACTATAATAAATAGAATAATAAATAAAGAGAAAAAGACCAGTACTATATGGTTCAATTGATAAACCCTATAACACCCTAAAATAAATATAACTGTCGATAAGAATACGAAAAAGGGGCGATCTCTAATTGATGGATCAACAACTTATATCTGATGAAGAATTATCACCAACTAACAATCATTGTGAATTTTTCGAATAGTGATTTTAATAAATGGATTATCTGTATGGGGCATCAGCATTGGCAGCGTATTGGTATTCTTGTTCCCATTTGTCACCATTGGCCAATAATTTCTCCTTGTTGTACAATAATTCTTCTCTTGTCAATGTGGAGTATTCAACATTTGGTGTTTCAACAATGGCATCAACAGGACAACTCTCTTGACAGTAACCACAGTAGATACACTTGGTCATATCTATATCATACTTGTATGTTCTTCTTGAACCATCTAATCTCTCTTCAGCTTCAATGGTGATAGCTTGAGCAGGACAAATGGCTTCACACAACTTACAAGCGATACATCTTTCTTCACCGGATGGGTATCTTCTTAAAGCATGTTCACCTCTGAATCTTGGGGAAAGTGGACCCTTTTCAAATGGAAAGTAAATGGTGAATGGGGCTCTGAAATACATTTCCAAACAAATGTACATACCTCTGAACATTTCAGCTAACAAAAACCATTTAGTAGCTTTTGACAAAGCACCTTCTTTTTGTTCTTCCCAAGTTCTTGGTCTTGGTAATCTGAAACCTTCAGGCCATGTAGCTTGCTCAGAACCAGCTGTTGCTGTTAGTGCCAATGGTTTGAATGCATTGAAAGAAGTGGAGAAGCAACGTAAACCAACTAATCTGTTTGAGGCCAACAATTTTGTACCGCTCTTTGCAACGGATGGTATTCTGAAGAGCATCTTTTCTATATGTTGAAATCTATTGAGGTTGTTGTGCTGATGTCTGTGTATGGATTTGATTTGATTTCATTGTGTAATCTCCCTATTCTCATAGGACATTCAGATAGTTTCCCCTCATTTGACCTTTTGGGGTTTGATTTGGATGGCTTACGTAATTAATGACCTAAAGACGACCTACGTCGATCGACGTCTAACTGTCATTTTGGGCCTCGTGCCACAAACAAATTAGGCAATTGCTTGTACGCCATTTTCACCTCACAGGCTCACACATTCTGTTTGAAAAAAAGGTGATGGGCAAAACGCCAAAAGGTAGTCAGTCATACATATACTCTGTTCACAATTCAACACAACAGAGACACATACACAACAACCAACTCAAAATGTTCAGAACCTCTATCAGAAAATTTTCCACCTCTTTCAAGCCACAATTGGCAAAAATGCAATTGATTGGTGTCATTGGCTCGGACTTGACCAAGCAAACCACCTCAGCAGGTAAAGACTTTATCAGATACTCTGTTGCCGTCAACAACAAGGTGAAAGGTGAAGAAATCACATCCTGGTACAATGTTGCATGTTTCAATGAAAACCAAATCAAGTTTATGACCGAATATTTGGGTAAGGGTGCTAAAGTTTTCGTTGAAGCCGATGTCTCAAATACTCCTTATGAAAAGGCTGATGGTACCAAGGCATTATCATTAATGTTATTCCAAACCAACTTCGAGACAATCAGATTCCCAAAGTCTGAATCCACACTTGCTCAAAACTAGAGTAATTTTCTATTGATGCCATTGTTTTCTTTTGCTAGCTTCTAGGGACATCTACACTTTCACTTTTTTCTTAAGCCGATAAATTTTATTAACCCTGGTTGATCTTTTTGTATGGTTTCTTGTGCTGTATTCTTATATATATTTATGTTTTTATTTCATTTTTACGCCTGGATTGGCTCTGGCTACTCTACTGTCTACAGCTATTAGTTTATATTTCGATGTACATATTAATACAAGCGTAGTTCAGCAATTTATTTCGAATTGTGTATGGTTGGCTATATCCGGTAAACAGTATCGAAACGGTTTCTGCTGTAAATAAAACGAAGGAAAAGAAAAGAAGAACCATTAAAAAACTAGAAAATCAAAAAAGGGAAACCCATGAGACCCAAATGCGTAACAAAACGGTATTTCTTGAAATATCATGTATACTTATCGGTAATGTAGTTGTATCTAGCAACTTCATCTTCCATTACCTGAAGCTCATACTCTATATCTTTAGAATAACTAGTATCATCATTGGAAAAGTGGGTATCTGTAGGAGAGTTCATATTGGAATCCCCAAAAGGATCATCGAATGAGCTACCCTCTCTGTAAAGTGTGGTTGGGATATTGAGATCGTTTTCTTTTTCACCGTAAAGTGTATTTTGAGCATTATCTGTAATACCCATGTTCTTCAACTTAAGAGCCTGTCTCTCATTTTCAATTCTTAATTTGCGCTCATCCCATTTTCTCATCAAAATATTAAGGCCTGGAATTTTTCTTGCAAAATGGCCGTACATATGTATAGCATCAGCACCACAACCGAATAGGAAAAAGCTGACAATAGAAACCGCAATATATGAGCATCTGTCAAAATCTGAGTATTTTGTGTGTTTCATTCTGATTATGATATTCCATAGCAAATGATCATGAAGGCTTTTCACATAAAAATCCGGTAACATAGCTTCTGCAGCAAGAATGACTGTACACAAACAAGATGGAATAACAGCAGCTATAACCAAAAAGCAAAAAATCAATAATCTGGCAAACTTTTTCATTGTTAATCCTGAGTTGGTGCATTGAATGATATTCTTGGCTTGTCTTCTTTTCTTGAAATAAATGAACAGGGTGGAAACGGTGCAAACAAAACTAATCAAGCACCAAAGAACAATCCAAACAAAGAAAACCAAAATACTGATTCTGTCTGAGGTAAATCCAACTTTACATCCACTAAGTCTTAAGATATAGTATCTAGAAGGTTGGGCAAAGTAGCTGATACCCATTATGAACAGAGGGAACAAAAACACCAGGCAAAGTTCGACACAAAGCTTCAAAACATGGTGACCGAACCAGTACACTGTGTACTGATTAGCCAATAGAATGAGGAAAAGATTCATGCTGATACATGAAATGGCAACCAAACAACCAATACTACTACCAATGCTGATTCTAACCATGATATCACACCATCCTTTTCCATCCCATGCCGTTATATAATCTGATCCTCCCCAAACCACAGCATCAACAAAACCCTTGATGGTCATAATTTCAAGATAAACGAAAAGGCCTATTGCAGGAACGTTCTTTGATTTTGCATGCCATGCTAAAGATGGAATATTAAGAAAAAAACAGATTGTGTGAAAGAATATGAAAACACGCTGTAAATCTATCAAGTTGGGCATTTCAAAGGATTGGTTTGTTGTATATAAGTTGGCTTCAAGTGGGGAATGCCTTTATCGTTCATGGTGTTCACATTTTCTGACTCTATGGTCCTTTTTGCTTCTTATATAAACGGTAAGATTAACACTTCCATTTTTTTAAAACACTGTTTTGGAGATTCCCTTTGGTAGCCCGATTGGGAAATTGTGAGGCGCTTATTGTATAGGACCTACGTTTGAGCTTTCAAGTTTCAAAGACGACATGTATATCTCGGCTGAATGATATACGTCAAATCCTTTCATATATCTAGTATACTCTGATAGTGGTGCTAAATTAATGAATGCTCAATTTAGGTGATGATAAGTAGTTTTTGTCAGATGTGTATCACAAGGTACCAAGATTTATCATTAGTATGCAGAATGGCCATAGACAGAAAGAACTTGATCTGTTACTGAAAGAAAACTAAATGCAACTTATAATGTGAATTGAATGATGGACCGTATATAAAGACGAGATCTATAAAGTTGATCAACTAGTGGAAATTGTGCGATGTGGAGGCGAAAAACCGAACGTAATGAGAATAGAATGTAGATGGTGGAATATAGCGAACAAATCCATTCACTTACGGGTTCTACCACCAAGACACTTGTCGATATGAGCAGCGAATCTACTACCTGCGATCTTTCTATCACAGTTGGAACACTTGAAATAGAGCTCAGAGGCACCGGCGGAATGACCGTTGGTACCATTATGTGTTCCATTACCCTGACTTCCACTCATTGCATTAGCATAAATATCTTTTCCGTTTCTCACAAAAACGAAACGACCAAGGTCTGGCTGTAGTTGGAGGTCTGATGGTTGAGGTGTGCCTGTGACAGAAGATGCTTGAGAGTTTCCATTTGAGCCGTTGGAATGGTTGTTACCTTTGTTCAACTTTCGTATAGCAAGCAAACTTTCACCGTCGTTGGAATTGTTGATGTTGTTGGTCAAAGGATTTATGGAATTAATCGGAATAGGGTTATTTATAGTTCCATATGTTTCTCTTGTAACTTTTTCTTCTAAAACTGTTCTTGCAATTATATCTTGGATGATTTGTAAAAGCATGTCTTCCATTATCGAGATGGACATTGAGGAGACGGTCAGTTGTTCAGGCATCGTTATTAGTATTGAATGTATCTGGTGTTTTAGTATTCGAGGAAATCAAAAGTGAAAGTATCAGTAGCAGTGAATGTCTGATATATTGAAGATATTTGATAGTCCAATAAGGGTACTGAAAGCTGGTATAGATCATAAAGGTATGAACACTGACCAGTGAGTGACCCCTGATCGCAAGAAAATGATTCACGGCAGTGTTGAAAAAAATGCCTGTGTTATGGCCGAAAGTTGAAACTTGAAAACGAGGCAGTTGTCAAATTTCAAACTAATCACAACTGATTCGTAAGAGCCAGTCTTAACCTATTTTGACTTTTATACTACGTTGCTGCCGTCAATTTCAACTCCCTTAAAGAAATTGGTATTTAAGCTATATTACAACTATGAACACTGAGCCAGACACAGAAGGTGCAGGCCTACTTGATCTATCATTGAATTCTCAAGACAGCAAACACAAGCATGATGTTGATGATGATATTCAAGACTGGTCGATCCTCAACAAGATAAATAAATCGAAGAAATCAAAAAACGTTCCGAAAAGAGGTGAAAAGGATTTTGAACCGATATTGAAAAGCACAGGTGATGAATCAACCGAAGCTGTTAACCAACAAATTTCAGATTATGATATTGAAGCGCTCAATAATTCAAGAAACTCTATGTTCGATGCATTGGTTAAGAAGAGAGGTTTTGTTTCACCTGTGGATAATTTGACATCATCCACAATATATTTGGATCTAAACAATGGAAATGCATGTTTTATGTTGAAACCAAAAGGAAAGTTTTTGGAGAGTATGGGAAAGGTTGATAAAGAAGGAACATGTCATTTTAATTTTGAGGAGGCATTATATCTTGTTGAAAGAGGTACTAGCATCTGCAAAATTTTTGACAAAGAAAGGGGAGAAGAGTATTACAACAAACTGCCGCCAGTGAGCTTGCAGAGCATGTACACAATATTGATCAAAGAGCCTAAAGAAATCAACAATTACTTAGTCTACTCAATATTAAAAAGAAATGGATACGTTGTTAACAGGCACGTCAAAGAGTTTGAAGAAACATTACCACAACAAAACCCGATCAAATGTGAACCAATACAAAGCTTTTTTGGAAAATTAAAACAAGTTGTTTACAGTTTTTTTCAAAAAATATTTTCCCCAATTTACTATTCATACTCCAGCCTTTTTGCTATTATACGTTCATACTTGATACCACAAGGTGGTTTGGCAAGATTCAACAACTTTAAGAATATTTGTGTGTCTGAGAATTATGATTTGGTCTTCGATGTTTGGAAACCCTCTTCCAATTACAAAAAGAGAAATCCACCTTTGCCTGATTATCAAATTGTTGTGATAAATTCAATCGCCGGATTCCCTAACTCTTCTTCTATACAACGGCTCATTAACAAATCGTTAACTGCCCCTGTGGATTCTAATGCTAAAACAAAAGATATTATAGTCAATAAAGTGCAAGCGAATAGTAAAAAGGTTACATTCGCCATAGTTGATGACGGTTTAGTAAATTTTATTCTTCTGGAAGGCGCTGATTTTAGAAAGGCTGGAGCGGTTTGGAAAGATGAATGGTTTTTGGGTGATACAGCTAGTAAAAAGCATCACAAAAAGAAAAAGGGAGAAGGAAAGAAAAAAAAGAGTCATAAATCTAAATAGAACTTGTATTTTTTTCGACTCTTTCAGAGATCTTTTCTAATAATATAAATCAATTAACTGAACATAAAGTGTTTGTTAGAGGAAATAGCCAATAAATAAGGAAGATTTAACGTCAAAAGAATGGCAACAAAAAAATTTTGAAAAAAAGTAGCACCGGTTGGTTTCGATCCAACGACATCAGGGTTATGAGCCCTGCGCGCTTCCACTGCGCCACGGTGCTACCCATGCCCTTATGTGATATTCCGAAGTTTAGGAAGTTTGTTCCAAATTTGTAAAATTTACTATTGTTTCAGT